>JAPYYR010000891.1:0-23794 GCA_030523065.1 Aphidius colemani | reverse complement strand
ATTTATTTGCTATTCATTTCTAGGTATTCTTTCTGATTTATTTCCCGGTGTAACACAAGTCGAGGCTGATAATAATTTACTAAAAATAAGCATTCATGAAACAATGAAAAAAATGAAATTAAAAATTGTACCAGGTATGTTGATAATATATTTTTTTAATTATCATTTTTTATATCTTTAATTTGATGTGTTTATTTTATTTTTCATTGACCTGTTTTCTCATCATAATAAAATATGTATGGACTTGTTTATGACATCGATATACCTTTGAAAATTTTATAACATTTTAAGCACTATCAACATTATATGCTATGTATAGTTATATATTTTTTTTTTTTGTTTTTATATCAATGTCAAGCTTTTAGTAAATTTGTTCTTTTTTAAAAAACTTTCTATTTTGTTCTATTTTTTTTTTTTTTGTCTGAAAGAAACAGCTGTAATTTTCACGTAAACTTACGTGATCCATTAACTTGTCTGAAACACTTGAGGCATCTAAAAATAAATTTATTCTTGTGTAAATAATAAAATTTAAAATACAAACGAGAAAAAAACTTGTCTTTTACAGATTATGTGCACAAAGTTATGCAGCTTTATGAGACAACAACAGTCAGACATGGTCTTATGCTGGTTGGTGCAGCTGGATCTGGAAAAACAAAGGTAATATTTTTTTTTATTTTAAATTTTATTGAAATTCAATCATGAAATTATTTATTTCAAAAATAACTGTTTGCAATATGCAAATTTTCAAATTTATTCTGCTATTCGTATGTTTTAAAAATGCGAAATATTTTTATGATAATAATATTTTGAGATACAACAAGTAGATTGAAATAAATAAAACGAATGTATTATTGACGAGATAAAGAAGAAAAACTTGATGATACGTTACGTGACCTGAATAGTATACTTACTTAGCAAAATATTTCAAAACATTTTCTCATGCATTTTCATTTTTACAAAATACATTGATCCTTTTGTTATCTTCAAAATAATATTTATCCCAAGTATCAAGGCAATTTACAATATTTTTTCCCTTTATTATTAACTTAATATATCATCAGGCAAAAAATTATCGATTGGTTTTTTTTATCTTTCTTTCTGAAAGAAAAAATTATTATTTATTTCGTTTTGTTTTTTGTTTTACAATCAAGTTTCAAATAACAACAATACACTGAGATTATTTCAGTTGATACATATAACATGACATATATTTTCGTTACTATTATTTTATAAATAAAATTTTGAATCTTTTTTTTAATTATTTACTATTATTTTTTTTTTTTTTTTTGCTATGGTTTATTAAAATCATAAATATACATTTGAATGTATAAACTGAATAAAATGCACAAAGAGAAACATTTATTTAATCCAAATAAATTTAATTATGTAATTCGAAACAAATTTTTTTTTAATTTTTGTTCGATTAAATAATACAAATTTCGTGTAATTTAATTAATAAAATTGAAAATACAGCCAAACAATTCAGTTTCAAAGTTAAAATAATTTATTTTCATTAAAAATTTATAATTATTTAAATAGTTTTCAATAATTTTTTTAATAAAATTTTAAATAATTCAATTTCATTGAATGTTTCATTTGATTTTCGACCTTTTTGTCATTTAACTGTCAATTAAAATTTAATAAATTAATTAAATATAAAAATATTAATTTATAATTTAATTAAAATTATTAATTTTCACATTTATTTGAATGAAACAAGTTTTTTATTTCTGTCTAATCTATACAATAAATATTTATCTACCATAAAATACATTTTTTTTTTTTTCTAAAGTCTTTAAATTTTAAAATTACAAATAATTTCTTATTATTTACACATTTACACATATAATTTGGTAATAACTATTAGGACTGTTATTTATTTTCGACTCTAGACCCAAAAAAAAAAATATAAAAAATAAAATTTTCTCGTTTTTAAATGGTCTATATACTTTCATTTGTAACTGAATGTTCTACAATAACAATAAATAATGTTTAACACTTGAAAGAAAAAAAAAAAATGAAAAAAGAAACGTAGAAAATTATAAATTATCGCAGGTACATGGGTAAATTGTCTGTGAAACTTTTCTCAATTGTCTCTCAGACTCTGAGCACTGATACTTCAAGCTTTCTTTATCCTAGAGATAAAAAATTTAAGCTCGTATAATATGTTTAGTTTGAATATGGATATTCGAAGAGAAGAAGAAAAAAAAAAAAAAAAAAAGTGTTTTAACCGTGATGGAAATGGAAATAAAATATTTCTTATTTTCTACATATGTGGCTTTTTTTTACACTCAGTTTTTCGCTTATCGACCTACAGTTAAACGATTTACATCAATTTTTTTTTGATAAAATGGAAAGATAAATTGAGATGTCTTTTGTGAATGGGTGTTTACGAACTTTCTGAATCCCTTCGTCGTCTTCCAATGTATCTAAAAAGATGAAAAATAATAAAAAATAATAAAATATGCTTTTTCTTTTGAAAATAAAACCATACAGATATTTATTATTGACAATAAATTTACCTGGTAATTTTTTTGAGATTTTTTCTAAGAAGTTGTTGAAGACAACGACGAAATGTTATTCCACACATTGCATATAATAGAAAATTAATGCTAAAATTTGTATAATAAAGAAGCATAAAAAATTGCTGAAGACACCATAATGAAGCTGGTCTATCTTTTCTAAAAAGAGTAAAAAAAAAAACCCACAATCGTATGACATAACTGGAAAAGAAAACAAAAAAAAACAAAGAAAACAATTTAATATTAAACAACTGGTAAATGAATAAAATAATATTTACAAGAAAAATATAAAATTCACCTGGGAAGATTAAGAAGAATAAAAACAGTGCTAATGAGTAAAAGCATTTTAGTGATACTCTGTTGATTTCTTGTTGATACAGGATTTCTCGAGGATGATCTGATATCTAACGAAAGAAAAAGAAAAAAATATATAAAATAATACACGACAAGATGAAGTAAAAATAAATAAATTCATGTCAAGTATTGATGGAAATAAAATAAACTTACGAATACATCGTGAAGTTGATTCTGGAATTTGATATGCAATATTTCTTGGTGGTGCTGCTGTTGATGATGATGATGGAACAACTGGTACAATTGGTGACACTGTAATTGCTGGTATTCCAGCAACACTTCCAGATGAATTATGTGAGCTATGATTGTTTTTTGATGAGTGAAATGATTGTTGTGAACCAGCACGACGACCAGTTCCTATTGATCCTAATTTGATTCCATTATTACTACTACTTCCACTCTAAAGAAAAATTAAATTAAAAATTTAAATAAATTAAACTCGTCAAATTAAATGAACAATTATTTTGCTAATAAAATTATCAAGTTTGTTTATTGGATTTCTTAATTAATTAGAAAATAATTGAATGTTGGGGTTAAATACCTAAACACATCAACATTTATATTTGATATTATATACTTAAAGAGTTGGCAATTTGTTGATGTTGATAAATCATTCTCGGCGGGATATAAAGATGAAAAAAAAAAAAAAGGTACAAGAAAAAAAGGAAATAAATAAGTGTTCGATTGATAAACTACAGGGTTCATCGATTTGCTGGGCGTTGCTTGTTATACTTATTTTAACGTTTCATTAATTATTTCCTTGTTGACAAAAAATAAGATCAATCTTTGACTCTATTTAATTGGATATTTTATTTTTTATATATACATACATGAATAAAATATGGAAATCTAAATATATAAATACAGAGTTATAATTAAAATATTATCTTCTATTTTTATAACTTTTCTGTTTTGAATATAAAATTAAATATTTGAATTATACATCTGTGTAAACTTTCCATGATAAAATTGAAATATTGAAATATTTTTCCATCATTAAATTTATTTCTTATTTTTATTTTGAAATATGTGTATAATATATTATAATTAATTATATTTCCGTATGTCAACAAAGTTTTTCAATTTATTTTCAATTTTTTTTTATTCAGAAAATTAAACTACAATAATTCAAATTGAAATGAAAAAAATAACATCATTATTTCAAGGATTTTATTAAGTATATATTTTTCAATTTGCACTGAAAAAAAAATATAACTTATACTTGTTTGAGAAAGTATTTTAAAAGTAATTTGAGATAAAATTACAATATAATACATAATCAGATTGAACTGACGAAAAAACAAAATAAAAATGAGATGAAAAAAGTAATAAAACATACCGGTATTTGATTGAGATTAATATCAGATCTATCCCTCGATGGAAATTGATTAGAAATAGTAACTCCATTATCAGTTGTTGTTGATTTAAATCTTCTGCTGAATTTAAATAAATTTCTTGTAATCATTGTGTTCATAACAACAATTAATATTAATGGAAATATAAGACTGACAATAGTATCGATAATACTAATGATTCTCATGGCTTCAAGATGTTGTGGTTTCAAATCACATGTACCACTTTCATTATCACCCTGATGATGAACAACACCAGCAGTAAAAAATGCATATGAATGACAAATAAGTGATAAACCAATAAGTACAACAACAATTGTTTTAGCTCTTCTAGTTGTACACATGTGTGGTCTGTGTAATGGATATTGTACAGCAATAAAACGTTCAACAGTAAATGCAACAATTAACCATACACTTAATGAACTACATACTGCTGATATGTAAACAAGTATTTCACACCATCCATCTTCATTAAATACTTGCCAACCAATTTGACTATTTAACCATACAAATAATAATGCTATTAAAAAACCAAAATCAGCTGTTGCTAATGCTGCTAAATAATATGATGAACTACGCATTTTTAAATGGGTATTTAAAAATACAATGCACGACAATAAATTACCAACTAAACCAATTGATATTATAAATGGGATGTAATATAAATGAAATATATCAAGTATAAAATATACTGGACTACATGCTGATGCTTCTTCATCATATTCAATTGTTTCATACGAATAAACACTATTTGTTGTTGAATTATTACTGTGATTAGCCAGCTGACTATTGTTTGTCCATTCAATTGAACGACGATATCTCATTCCACCACAATGTTCATTTAAACTAATCATTTTTATATTTTATTTATGAATTGTTGCCACCTGTAGATTTTCATCAAATATCATCATTCAATTTTTATTATTTTTTATTTTTTATAATATAACTTTACTTTACTTTTTGTCAATTAAAAATTGTTGTTTTTTTTTCTTTTTTTCAACATATTTATGCGAGTCAATTGAATGCTATTAATAAGTATTAATTGGGCTTTTTAATTATTAACACTTTGTTTGTTTTTCTTTGAAGAAATTTAATTTTTTTTATTTTTTTCGAAGCAATAGAAATGATTTTTTTTTTTCGATGGTTTATATGAGACGAGTGCGTGAGTTAAACTGGCGCCTAGATGTCGAAATTCATCTTCAGATCACGAGAGAAAAAATACACACCACAAATTTTTTCAGCCGCATGCGCATCCATTTATACAAAAAATAAATAGAAAATATATGTATGCAGGGTATATAAATCTAATGATAATTCCTTGGGGGAAATATGTGTCAGGTATTAACATAGATAGATATACTTATTTGCAGTCTATAAACGAAATTCATAAAAGTTTTGGAATTTTTTAAAAATATAAATAATTCATTTTATATAGAGATCATATACTTTGACATTAACAGAAATTAATTTCTTTTTTTTAAATTAAATTTTTAAGCTTGATTATTGATTGGAATTAATTATGACAACGAGATCAAGATATCATACAAAAAAATAATCGAAATTTTACAATTTACTGTTGACATGCAATCGTAAAAAGAATATAACACGTGTTAATTGAATGACGTATAATTATAATTTTCAGTGTTATGAAATTCTTGAAAAAGCATGTACAAATTTGGAGGGAAATTTACAATCAGATGGTTTGCCATTTGTTAAAGTAAATAAATTTATAATAAATCCAAAGTCAATAAGTCTAGGACGTTTATATGGTGAATTTGATTTGGATACACACGAATGGACTGATGGTATACTTCCTCATATCATCAGAAAAGATATATCATTGAATAATATTGAAAAAAAATGGTATATATTTGATGGACCAGTTGATGCACTATGGATAGAAAATATGAATACTGTTCTTGATGATAATAAAAAATTATGTTTAACATCTGGAGAAATAATAAAACTTCAAACGAGTCAAACAATTATATTTGAAGTTGGTGATTTAAAAGTTGCATCACCAGCTACAGTATCAAGGTATTTATTTAATTTTATATATAACAATATCAATTTTCAAAAGATAATTGCAATTATTTGTTTTAAAATTGAAGATGTGGTATGGTTTACTTGGATGATGAACTTATTGGGGTTGAAACGTTAATTGACTCATGGATAGAATCAATGCCTGAGGTTGTTATTACTTATTAATTAAAACATACATGCAAAATAATATTGAATGAAATTTAATATTATATTAATTAGTGAATCATTGTAGGGTTTTAACATGACAGTAATTTGATAGACTGAATTTTCAAACAATCATTGGATGTTATTATTATTATTTAATTATTATTATGATAAATTCAAATGCCAAAATAATTTGTCTTTAATAATATTCAAAAATTATTGCAAATATATATTTATTTATTTATTTATTTATTGTTTTTTTGTTTTTTTGTTTTTTTTTTTTGTTACAAGGAAACAAAGCAATTTTCATCAAAATTATCAGAGCTGACATATCAATTATTCCCAGCTGGTTTAGAATTACTTAGACGCCATTTGACAGAAATTGTTGTGACAGTAAACATTACAATGGTTCAAAGCTACATCAAACTCATTAATTATCAGTTTTCTACATCAGTGACATCAAAGGGAACATCACTGTCAGTCGAATATTCTGATAAAATATGTAATATAATATTTTTATTTTACCGACGTAAATATTTTGAAATATTATCATTGTATTTATTACAGTTGAATTATTAGAAGGATGGATATTATTTGCAATAATATGGAGTATTGGTGGATCATGTGATAATTATGGTCGTCAAAAATTTGATGAATGGCTGAGAAAAATGCAAAATAAATATAATTATAAATTTAAAATTCCACAACAAGGTCTTGTTTATGATTACAGGTAAAATTATAATATTTAAACAACAAAATATTTATATTATTAAATTAATAAATTAACAATAGATTTGATGAAGGAGATTCTATTGATCCTCCTCAATGGGTCAAATGGCTTGATGATAATTTACCAATTACTATTTCACCAAGCACAAAATTTTCTGGTAATTTAAATTTTAAATTCAAATTAATCTACAATAATTTATTAATGTTAAATTTTATTGCATATTTCTTAATAATTTTCATAGATATTGAAATTCCTACGTTGGATAGTATAAGAAATTCTGCATTGATTGAATATTTATTAAATTCCGATAACAATGTATTGTGTGTTGGGCCAACTGGTAGTGGAAAAACACTGACAATATCAAGTAAATTAACAAAAGGAATGCCAAAAAAATATATATGTAATTTTATGACATTTTCTGCAAAAACATCAGCAAGTAAAACTCAGGTATTATATTAAAAAATTATAAGACAATAAATTATAAAACATTTCAACAAATAAATATTTTATTCAACAGAGTATTCTTGAATCAAAATTAGAAAAAAAAAGAGCTGGTGTTTATGGAGCATCAGTTTTAAAAAAACAAATTTTTTTTATTGATGATTTAAATATGCCATCAGTTGAGATGTATGGTGCTCAACCACCATTAGAATTACTTCGTCAATTATTTGATTCTGGAGGTTAATAAATATACATCTATTAAATTAATTTGTCAATAAATTTATTTATAATAATTTTGATGATAATAGGCTGGTATGATTCACAAGATATTGGTTCATTTCGTCAAATAATTGATGTCAATATACTTGCTGCTATGGGACCACCAGGAGGTGGTAGAAATTTGATTGATAATCGTGTTCTTCGTCATTTTCATTTTATAACATTTCCCGAGATGGAAAATAATACAAAGGTAAAAAAAAAAAATATATAGATATATTCATAAGCTTAATAATTTAATAAAAGAAGAAAAAATAAATAAAAGAAAAAAAGTTGAATTGTCGAATGAAAGAAAGAAAAAAAAAAAAAACAGTGTGTATTTTGCCTCTTTAAATATTCAGTTTTATAATTATAGCTCATAACTTGTGACTCAATGGCCCACAATTTTCCATAACTATACCTTGGCACCCTCACACAATAGCCAACCACATTCAACATGATCTTGAATTAATATCATACACTCTTGTCGTCGTTGTACAAACATATTACTATTATTATTATTATTATTATTTGATTATTGTTATTACCTTGATGATGCATATTTTAAGTTAATTAAAATTTTGTTTCTTGACTGATATAAAATAAACTACTCGATATTTTTTGTTCAACAATCAAAGCATAGGCAAATTGCACCACAACCATTCTACCCCAGTCGTGTTTATTCAAATATGCAAATGAATAAACCATCATATGCATTAAATTTCTGCTAATTCAAATATAATTAATTAATTATTTGTTACTATTATAATTATTTCATGTATGATTAAAATAAGAATGTAGTAAATGAAACTGTAGAATTTTTATGATTGACCCAGTTATTTGGTTATTTAACAAGTTGGGCAATAAAGGATTATTGTTGTTATTATTATTATTATTATTATTAGAAATATTAAGGAAATGTTAAAAACTTTAATTATAAATTTTTAATGAATTTAATTTTTAAAATATTTTTACTTATATATTTCCAGGAAATTATTTTCGGTGCAATATTAAATTCTTGGCTCATTAAAACTCCAAATTGTTATGTATTTTATGAGAAAATATTAAAAGCAACTATTAATTTGTTTGATAAAATTTCACATCAACTTTTACCAACTCCTGATAAATCCCATTATACATTCAATCTTCGAGATTTATCACGTATATTTCAAGGTATACTTATGGCTGATCCTTCAAAAATTAACGTAAGTTTTTAATGAATAATATAAATCAATAAATTTTATTCAACACGTGTAATTAATTATTGCTTTCTGTATTTTTTTTTATTTTTCTATTATCATAAATAAGAATAATGTATATATTTTATTTTATTGTTACAGGAAAAGGGAGATCTTTTGGCATTGTGGTATCATGAGAATACAAGAATAATGGCAGATCGTTTGGTGAATACGAGTGACCTGAGCTGGTTCGATAATACACTCTGGGCTTGTTTAATGGATCATTTTGGTGATATAAAAAAAGATAGTGTATTAGGAGAAGGACAACTTTTCTATGGGGATTTTTGCAATAGTTTTGGACAGTATCAGAGAATCACTGACACTCAAAAAGTACATTATATCCTAATTTATTGTAGCTGATACTCCATTTAATCTTATTTTTTTTTCTCCTCTTTTGATTTTTATTATTATTTTTATTTATTTCGACATTTAGATGGAGACAATTTTGTATGACATTATGGAAGAATACAATCACTCGTCAAATGAACCAATGAAACTTGTACTTTTTGATGAAGCTATGAGTCACATTTGTAGAATTAGCAGAATATTAAGACAGCCAAGGGGTAATGCTCTTCTTCTTGGTGTTGGTGGTTCTGGTAATGTTTAAAAAATCATTAAATATACTACTATTATTATGAATTATTATTTATTTATTTATTTATTTATTTATTTATTCACTAAGGACGTCAAAGTTTAGCAAAACTTTCATCATTTTTATGCAATAAAAGTTGTTTTCAAATTGAATCTCGTCGATCTTATACTATCAATGACTGGCATGATGATATAAAAAGCATTATGCTTAAAGCTGGCATTTCTAGTAACTCAATAGTATTTTTATTTTCCGATACACAAGTAAGTTTATTTAAATAAAAAAAAATTATCATTGCAAATACAATCTTTTGTTTATCCCCTATACAGAAAAAAAATTATATATACTGTTTTATTTTTTTTTTATTTGTATTTTTTATTGTCATTAATATAAAGCACCAAATTTATTTAATTTTTGTAATTTAGATTAAAGAAGAATCGTACTTGGAAGACATTCACAACATACTTAATAGTGGAGATGTTCCAAATATTTATCAGCCTGATGAATTGGATAAAATATATCAATCAATGAGATCATTTGTTCAAGAAGCTGGACTTCCGATAAATAAAACAAATCTTTATAATTATTATTTAAAAAATTTGCAAAATAATTTACACACTGTTCTTGCAATGAGGTAATCATTTCTCCTTTAAAAATAAAATTATTATTATATTAATTTTTAAATTTTTAATTAATATTTCAATCAAGTCCAATTGGTGATGCGTTTCGTGGATATATTCGACAATTTCCTGCATTAATAAACTGTTGTGTTATCGATTGGTTTCATCCGTGGTCAGACAAAGCATTACAGGTATATTTTCAAATCATTATATTAGTTAAATGGAAAAGTGATTTTATTTATTCATTTTTAGAGTGTTGCAGTTCGTTTTATAAGAGACATTGATGATGTACAAATTGCAAATGAAACACTTGAACAAATAGTTAATACTTGTCAATTAATGCACTCGAGTACAATAAATATTTGTGATGAATTTTACCAGGTTTATAATTTAATTAAATCTCCAAAAAGTTTTATACCATTCATTTAAATATTTGCTTTGTTTAGTTGTTGAATCGTCGAAACTATGTAACACCAGCTAGTTACCTCGAAATGCTTGCAAATTATGGAAAACTTTTGTGCTCACGTAAAAAAGAACTTTTATCCGGCATAGAACGTTTATCTGGAGGTAAAATATTCATTTATAAATAATAATAATGATTTTACATTTAAATAATTAGTACATTTTATATAAGCCCATTGAATTTTATAAAAATAATATTAAATCGTAAAATAGAATATTAACCAACTAAAAACATTGAAACTTAACAAAAAGAAAGAAAAAAAAAAAAGTTACGACAACAAAAAAAAATAGAATAATGGAGTACATCAAAAAATACTTATACTTTTATTTTCATTGTTTTTACTTAATGTCTGGTGGTTACTTTATTTTTCAAGGTTGTCTTAAATTTTTTTTTCCATTCTTTTTTCTTAAAGCATTATTAAGAGTTTTAAATTAACAATAATATATCTACCTTATTTTTTTTTTGCTAATACACACAACGATTAAAGTAAATAAAAAAAATTTTTTGTTTTCATTTAATCCATATTTCATACTTGCCAAGTTAGATAATAGAGGTTTTGCGTGAGATATTTTCTACATGAAAAAATACAGCTAATCATTAGCAACTTTTCTGTTTTTTTAATATCTATTTTTTTTATTTTTTGTATAAAAAGAGAAACAAGTAAAAAATAATAATATAAAGGTAAAAAAAAAAACAACTAAATATCTAAATGATAAATTCCACGAATAATTAATTAATATTATTTTCAATTTAAATGATGTAAATTAATGAAAAGTTTTTAATATGATTATATGTGCAGCTTAAATTAATATTTAAAAATATTATAAGAATAAATAAAAGTAAAAAATAAATAACAATAATAATAAACAGGTCTTGGAAAATTATCAGCAACTGAAATTGAAGTCAAACAAATGCAATTGATGCTTATTAAAATGAAGCCAGAATTAGAATCAAGTGAAAAATCAACATTTCAAATGATTGAAAAAATTCAAAATGAAACAATTGAGGCTGAAGAAACAAAAACAATAGCCAAAAAACAAGAAAATGATGCGGCATTATTAAAAATACAAAATCAAGAAATTAAAAATGAAGCTGAAAAAGATTTACGTCAAGTTAAGCCAATGCTTCATGCAGCTGAAGCAAGTTTAAAAGCACTCAATAAAAATGACATAATTGAGGTCAAAACAATGAAACGACCACCACCTGGTGTTGTTCTTGTTATTGAAGCTGTATGTATTGTAAAAGACGTCAAACCAATCAAGGTAATATGATACAAATAAATTTCTAACAACAATTTTGTATATATTTTTTTGATATTATTATTTTCCAGATACCTGGAAAAATACCAGGTGAAAAAGTTGTTGATTATTGGCAACCTGGAAGCCACTTATTATCAGATCCAGGACATTTTTTAAAAGAACTCACAAATTTTGATAAAAATAAAATAACCGAAGATATGATAAATAAATTAAAAGTTTACATCAATAATCCATCATTTGAACCAGATAAAATAATGTTCGTATCAAAAGCATGTTATTCATTGTGTTTATGGCTACATGCAATGTATAATTATTATTTTGTTAATAAAAAAATACAACCAAAAATGTTGGCATTAAAAACAGCTGAATTAACATTATTGGATACAGAAAAAAATTTATCAATTGCCATGGAAAAGTTGCATGAAGTTGAAAATAATATTGATAAATTAAAACAACAATTGAATAATGAAGAAATTAAATTATCAAAATTAAAAGATGATAAAAAATTGTGTGAAGATAGAATGTTAAGAGCTGTACGTCTTATTGATGGTCTTGATGATGAAAAAAAACGTTGGATACAAAATGTTGAAAATATTAAAATAAATTATGATAATTGTGTTGGCGATTGTCTAATAGCATCTGGTTCAATTGCATATTTATCACCATTTATTGATTCTTATCGTTCACATCTTTTGGATTATTGGATGAATAATTTAGGTGATAAAGTACCACACAGTTTTGACTGTAGTCCAATATCTATACTGGGTGATTCAGTTAAAATTCGTAATTGGCAAATTGATGGATTGCCACGTGATGTATATTCCATTGAAAATGCTATACTTGTTGAAAATTCTAGACGTTGGCCTCTTTTTATTGATCCACAAAGTCAAGCAAACAAATGGATAAAAAAAAGTGTAGGTTTAAAAGCTTCTTTTCAATTTTATAAGCTTTACCATATACAAAATAAATTTATGTTAAAAAAAAAAAAAAAATTGGTTTTTATACAGAGAAAAATAACTGGGCTTTCCATAGTCAGGCTAAATGACAAAGATCTTATGCGTATTATTGAAAATTGCGTGAGATTTGGAAGAGCTTGTTTAATTGAAAATATCAATAATGAATTGGACAATGCACTTGATAGTATTTTAACTAGAAACTTGTTTTATCATGCTGGTAAATTAAGTATTAAAATTGGTGATAATGTTGTTGTTTATGATCAAAGATTTCGTCTTTATATCACAACACAATTGTCAAATCCTCATTATTCACCAGAAATATTTGCAAAATTATTGATTGTCAATTTTTCATTAACATCAAGGTATTTTATATTTTTTATATTTTAATAAAAATTCTTATGTAAATAATAAAATAAAACCAATATGTACACAACAAAATTTCATTAAAAGAATTTCAAATTTATAAAAAACTAATATAATAATATCGTTGAGTAAATATTATAGAAAAATATGAATAGAATATTACAAATTTCATATAAAAAAGAATTTTATTTTTATAAAAATAATTGAAAAATATTATATTGGTTTTTATAAAAAGTTATGCCAAAGAAAATTTACTTTTAAAGTTTTAATTAAAAAAAATATTGATTAAATGAAATTAATATCTAATACTACAAGAATTAATTTTAATTTTTAAATATAATTTTGACTTTTTTAGTGGTCTACTTGATCAAATGTTATCAATAGCAGTAATGGAAGAACGTCCTGACCTTGAAGCAACACGTAGTGAATTAATAGTATCATGCGCACAAATGAAAAATGATTTAAAAAATATTGAAAATAGAATATTAGATAGACTCACAACATCAGTGGGCTCGGCAATTGATGATATTGATTTAATAAATACCCTTGAAGCATCAAAATTTAAAAGCCAAGAAATTAAATTAAAAGTTGATATATCAGAAAAAACACAAATTGACATTGATAATACAAGACTGTATTATTTACCAGTTGCTAATCGTGCACAATTATTATTTTTTTCAATTAATGATTTACGTTTTATTGATTTCATGTATCAATATTCACTTGAATGGTTTATCAATATATTCATAACAAGTGTATCGAAAACTGAAAAATCTGGTAATTCATATGTATATAATAATAGCTTATTAATTATCAAATTAAAATTAATATTATTTGTTTTTTTATTTTAGATGACGTTGAAAAACGTGTCAATTTAATTAATGAAAACTTTACATATTTTTTATTTACAAATGTTTGTCGTAGTTTATTTGAAAAACATAAATTACATTTAGCACTTTTAATTTGTGCTAGAATAAAAATTAATTCAAATACAATCGAATCAAATGAGTGGAGACATTTTCTTGCTGGCGAAACACTTTCACAAGTAAATAATCAATTTGTCTTTTAGCTATTGATATTTTTATTTGTATTTTTTTCTAATAAAAACATTTAATCAATCACTAATAAAGGAAAAACAAAATCCAGCAAAGACATGGCTAAGTGATCGTGCCTGGCAAGAATTACAATCATTAGAAATTAAATTGCCTAGATTCGAAAATTTTACAATGTTATTTAAAAATAATTTAAATATATTTAAATATATATTTGATGACAAACAGCCAGAAAATAATAGTCATTATTTTTATGATAAATTTAAATATGATGATTTTCAAAGATTATTATTGATTAAATGTTTGAGACCAGATAGATTGATAAATGCAATACAAAATTATGTCAGTAAATATCTTGGCAGTAAATTTATTGAACCACAAACAACTGAATTATCAATTATTCATAAAGAATCATCATCAACTGTTCCAATTGTATTTATATTGTCAAGTGGAACTGATCCAGCTGCTGAATTATTTAAATATGCTGAAAAAGTTGGTATGGCAAAAAAACTAGAGACAATATCACTTGGACAAGGCCAAGGACCACGTGCTGAGCTTATGTTTCAGCAATCAATTGAAAATGGAAATTGGGTTTTCTTCCAGGTAAAGTTATACATAGTACATTTGAGTTTTTTTTGAATAAATACATCATCTTGGTATTTATTTAAATATCATTTTCATCATATCAATTGTAGTTTTGAATTTTAAATTAATAATAAATAGAATAATTAATTATTTACTTAGTATGTCATTTGAAATTCATACTATAAAATTAATGCAAATGTAATGTTTTTAAAATTATCATCAAATTGTTATCTTTTTGAAGTTTATAATTTGTAAAATAATTATATTCTGCATGGATTATTTTTATATGTAAATTTATTTTAATTAAAAACAATAAAAAAATATTTTATTTAAATTTTTAGAACTGCCATTTAGCACCAAGCTGGATGCCAAAATTGGAAAATTTAGTTGAATCATTTCCTGATAATACACATAAAGGTTTTCGTTTGTGGTTGACATCAACTCCAACTGAAAATTTTCCATCAAGTATTTTAGAAAATTCAATAAAACTAACAGTTGAACCACCACGTGGAATAAAAGTATTAAAAAAAATTTCTATTATTGTTATTTTACAATTGAAAAAAAAAAATATTGATATTGTAATTTCAATTTAGGCCAATATGCTGAGAGCATATGTCAATCAAGTAGCTGAAATGCAGGATATATTTGAATCAGATAATATTAAAACGCAAAATTTTAAATCTTTATTATTTTCACTTTGTTTATTTCATTCTGTTTTACTTGAACGACGAAAATTTGGATCACTTGGTTTCAATATTCCATATGAATTTTCAGAGGGTGATTTAAAAATTTGCATATCACAATTGTTTATGTTTGTCATGGAATATCCACATATTCCTTTTGAGGTAATTTAAAATTTAAATTGTCATTGACATGCAATTTTGTTTCAGTAAAATAACATAAAAAACTATTAGCATAATATTTATTTAATAAATTAAATTTGTTAAAAACATGAGTATTTTAATGGTTTTTTTTTTTCAAGGTACTTACGTATACTGCTGGACAAATAAATTATGGTGGAAGAATAACAGACGATTGGGATCGTAGATGTATAATGACGATTCTTCATGATTATTATAAAGAAGAATCTCTTGTTTCAGGATATAAATTTGATCCAAATGGACAATATTGTCAGGTAAAATTTCACAATTAAATTAATGATTAAAAAAAAAAAAAGAAATTAAAAATAATTAGATAATTTTTAATGAAATGTTCTAGTTGTCAACTGATCAACCTGATGCCTGTACGTTATTTAAGTATCTTGAATATATTCGTACATTACCATTGAATGATGATCCTTCAATTTTTGGTCTCGACATGAATGCAGACATCAGTTATGCAAGTGCAGAGGCTTATTCATGCTTAGACACATTATTGATGCTTCAACCAAAAATAATTGATAACTCTTCAATTAACGTCAATGAAAATATTGTTTTATTAGTAGAAAATATAATTAATAAAATTCCAAGTCTATTTAATATTGAAAATATTCAAAAAAAGTAATTTTAAAAATATTAAAATTATCATATTTAAGCAACAGTTTAAGCAACAATTATCATTTTAGATATCCAGTACTTTATGAAGAATCATTCAACACTGTTATTCAACAAGAAGCTAAACGATACAATTCCTTGATTAAAATATTATCAATTAATTTATCTGATTTATTAAAAGCCCTTAAAGGACAAACAACAATGACTGAACAACTTGAATCAACATCAGACAGTTTATTTAATAATAAAGTTCCAAAATTGTGGCAAAATCGTGGCTATCCATCATTAAAACCGCTTGGTAAAAATATTTATTAAAATAATAGTAATAATATAGTTGGAGGATTTTTAAAATTACATGAAAAAATTAAGCTTTTATATGAATTAAATATTTTTTAAAAGGTGCATGGATAATTGATTTTGTTGAAAGAATAAACTTTATGAAACGTTGGATTATCTCTGGTGTTCCAGCTGCATTTTGGATATCTGGTTTTTATTTTCCCCAGGCATTTATCACTGGCACATTACAAAATTATGCAAGAAAATATAAATTGTCAATTGATCAAATTGACTTTTCATTTAAAGTAAATTATTATTTTATTTATTATTTTACCAATGACATATTGTTATTTTCAATTGATACATTTACATAAAGGTATTAGAAAATATTCCAACATCAAAGCCAAAAGATGGTTGTGTTGTTTATGGATTATTTTTAGAGGGATGCCGATGGAATGGTATGAGCTTAGATGTCTCCCAACCCAAGGAATTACATACAGGCAATTTTAAAAACAAAGCTTTCATTACATTAAAACTCCTTTTTTAATGGAAAAGAAAAATCTTAAAACTTGTATTATGAATAAAAAAAAAATACTACAAGTTTTAAGCTTTAAGCTTCTTTTCCATTTTAAAAAAATAATTATAATTAATGAGCTTTTATGAATATATATTTTACAGAAATGAAGCCAATTTTATTGTTACCTGTCATAAACACTACCATTGATGAACAAAGATATTATGATTGTCCAGTTTATAAAACTCTTACACGATCTGGAACATTAAGTACAACTGGACATTCAACAAATTTTGTTTTATCTATGAAAATACCCAGCAAAGAATCACAATCGTTTTGGATTAAAAGAGGTGTTGCTCTCATTTGTGCTCTTGACTACTAAAATAATAATAAATTATTGTTTAAAAAAAAAATAACAAACTTAATGATATGGGTCAATAAATAATCAACTACTTTTGCTTTATTTATTAAATATAAACTTTAATTAAACTGACATATGTTGTTTGATACATTTTGGAATAAAAAGTTGATCTTCACTTTGTTCAATTAGACAAGCTAATAATCTATTTACAGACAAAACAGTACCAGTTATAATTGCTGGATAATCACGTCCAGTTGGTGTTTGATAAGCAATTAATAAACGTTTTGAAAAAAAATCACCACAAACTGATAAATGTCCAGTTTCAATATAATTATTATAATAATTTGACCAAATTTCAAATGAAACTCTTAATGATTCCCAATTTTTTAATTGATCTGCTGATCTCAATACAATACGATAAGGAATTTCTAATTGTTCATAAATATTTGTAACATTATTAATCATATTTTCAAATTCATCTTGATGTTGTGGTGATGTTTTCTTTTGTACCATTACAAAGCTTTGAATTGCTGATGTTTGACAACTTCCAAATAGACCAATGCATGATGAATTTTCAGCAATTGGAATGTACTGTCTACCAGTTGAAAAATATTTAAGTGGAAAATCTTTTGGATTTATCAATTGTTTAGTATGCATTGATAAAAAAGAAATGAGACTTGCACCACCAATTAAATGAAGTTGTTGATTTAATATTTTGTTTTTATTGTTTTCATTATTTTTTAAATGAAAAGCATCATAAGGATTTTCATAATCAAGACAAGCTGCTTCGACAACTAGACTTTTTGCAAAATCAGTACCAGTTATTCTCAACATGTTGGAGTCACTTAAAACTTTACTTGTCCATTTTATAGTAGCTAGTTCAAAGTGAGCAGCGTCATTACAAAGATAAATATGTAAAGGATTCATGTACTTTATTAAACCAAGTTTTTTACCAATTTCTAAATGACTTTTATTTGATTTGTTAACATTGGCAACTTTGCCAGAACTTTTTAATACAACTTCTAATGTTTCTGGTGTTTTTTCATCAATTTCATTTGGTAAATTTAAAAGTCGTGGAACTATTGTTTCTTCAAGATCCCAAATTATTTCTTTTATACTTTTGAGATCTTGTTTAAGTGTTTTACCTTGTAAACGAAGTCCTTCAATAATTTTTTTATCATTTTCATCAATAGATTTATTTTTCATAATATTTTTCATTTGTTGACCAATTATTTCTCTTTTTTCTTCAATTGATTTACGATTATTATCAATATTTTTATAAAATTCCCATGATTTAGCTAAATCATCAATGTTATCATTTAATTTACGTGTTTTTATATTTTTTTTTAAATTTTCAATATTAGAAAAATGTTTTTCATAATCAAGATGAGGTGTTAAATAAGAAAATGTATCTGTTGCTTTATTACCAGGTATATATAAAGCTGATGAATAATTTTTCATTAATTGATATTTATTTATTAAATTGACAAATTTATTAAATCTTAAAATTGCCATGTTTTATTATATTAATATTTATAAATTATAATTCAACTTGCATAGGCTGAACTTGCTTAGCTTGAACGTCTTTAAAGTCTTGATAAATATCTCTACCTTTAATGAAAAAGGGTTTTATTGTTTGAATTTTTCTTTTTTCAGCATCAACCCAATTTCCATGACCAGCAGCACGTTCAGATTCAGCAATAGAATAAGGTGTTAATTCAAGTGCCTTTAGTCGTCTCTTGTGTACTTTTGTTCTAAAATGATCAGTCAATGCTCGATCATTTATAAAATAACGTCTGCAAAATAGAAAAAAAGAAAATATAAAATTATATAGAATAAAATATATAATCAATGATTTTAAAGGTTATAAATAACTTACGCGCAATGAAGACAATAAAATTGTGCAGCACCAGGTTTATCAAGATCAATTGGTTGATTTAATAATTTATCAACATTTTCTTCTTTAATATCAACATCAATCTGTTTAGTAATAAAATAAATCATACAAAAATTAGACAACAATTAAATTATAGTTAAACAAGTGTCATTATTGTAACAAATTTTCATAATACTGATTTGATACACGTGGTATGGCAGTAATAATCATTAAAATTTCCTCACCTCATCAATATCTTTTGATTTTCTTTTAGTTTTACATCCTTTTTTCATTCCATGACTTTGAACAGTTTTTTTTCTAGCGTATTTACCTGGCATTTTCAAAAATTTTTTGTATTAATAATTATTAATTAACAATTTATAACTATTATTTTACAAGCTGATGGAAAAATTAATAACAAGAAAATTAATCGTTAATAAGACGACGTGGTTTGTGATTGTGTGTGTGTGTTTTCTAAAAGATTGAGAAAAATAATGTCCTGTCATCTTTTGTTATTTTATTGAAGCTTAGCAATTAAAATAAAAGAAATCAACACTAGCGAATACTCTTTATATGTATTCAGTCGATAACAATGAACTTTTTATAAATCTTGTAAATATATATATGTATACATACATTTTCACCTATACAATTCCGGTTATACACACACCAAGTACAACCAAAAAGTTATTATTCAGACAGTGACATACAATTAAAAAAATGTTTAAACAATTAAAATAATTAATTAACGTGTCATTATAGTTATTTTGAATTACTCAATGTGCCAAGTTATCATTAAAGTATTAATATTTGCTTAAAAGTGAAATCCTTTTAGTTATTTCTTCTATTAAAAAAATCGTGTCAGTGAGGGAAAAAAAAAACACAACAAGTGTATATTATTTTTTTTTTGTGTTGAGTTATTTATTCAAAAATATTATCTAAATAAACATTCTACAAAAAGTTCATTATAAATTGTTCATATATACATAACAAACTTTGAATTAAAAGAAAATAGTTAAAGAATAATTGTCAAGAAATAGAGGTAATTATTGCCTCTCTCTCAAAAAAAGAAATAATAAAAAAACAATAAAAAATATAAATATATAATATATATTATGTATGTATATAAATCTGTTCAACAAATGTCATAGATGATTAAAAAATAATTACAAGATGGCGCCAGGCTGACGGACAAGAAATTGCGCCTCTATCAGCAATAATTGTAGAAATTTAAAACACACAAATCCAAGCCATCCATTTTGATACCAATACTAATAACACTAATGACACACACACACATAATTAATAAATAATTTTACATTTAAACAATAAATAAACAACACTAATAATATTGGTAATTTAATATAAAAATAATCAGTGCGCGCGTTTTAAAAATGCATTAAAAAATGACTCTCATTCTCTCTGCGCGCTTATAAATACTTTTGTGTGTATATATGTGTGTCAGTGTTGAAAATAAAAAGAGTAAGACTTAATCTCCCCCTTCTCCTGATGAAACGGTTGATTGTGAGAGCCAGAGAAGTGCACGGGACGCGAGAGACGTGTTATAGACTCTGAAAGTAAACGGGGGAAATATACAACGGGCGCTTGGCCATTCTCCTCTCTCCCCCTCGAACAAAAAAAATTGTTGTTTTTAGAAAATAAATAAATTTTTTAATAATTAATAATATATATTATTAATTAATTGTGTTTAATATTATTTAAAAAATTTATATATCATTGTATGTGAATGGATGCCAGGCGGTGATAGACGCCATTTTGATATACTGTGTGTGTTGGACGTCAAGTAACGCCGTAGTGAAATTAAAATCTTATGTGAAATATATTATATATTATAATACATTAATATGTTTATTTATTTGTTTATTTTATAAATGTCAATATTTGTTATTATTCACGTCAAAGACCGGTCGTTATTGGTGCTACAGTTGATGTTGTGAGTGTTACTCTCGCGTGGGTCTCTTTTCTAGACCAGCATTTATCACTAAATATCTCATAAACTTAACAACAACAACAACAACAGCAACAACAATAACAAACGACATTATTTTGTTTCAATACAAGTAAATTTAACAATTTAATTTTCAAGTGATTTTTTTTTTGTTATTGTTGTTATGATTGTGTTATTATTATTTTATTAATTAATTCAAGTTGAAAACAAAAAATATATAAATATTGTTTATTTGGTAGTTATTATAAAATAAATTAATTTTCCTAGTGGAAATTGGAGATAGATAAACATCTGACAGATGAAGTTGTTTGATTTATTTATGACAAGTGTTGAGTGTCAGTAAATGTGCAAGTGTGATATAAATTCATGTTTGCGTTTTGTTGGATTATTTGGTTTATTAGAGCCTAAAGTGCTCTAATATAATTTGCCATATTTTTGGCATAATATTAACATGGCCAAAATCCTTAACAAGGATCCAATTACCTACGAAAGGGAGCGTGACAGCTTCCTCAAAGAATTACATCATTTCCACGAAACAAGAGGGTAAATTGACACCAAATATTTAACACATTTATTTATTTGAAATAATAATATTTTTTTTTTTTTTTAATTTACAGAACATCCTTTAAAAAGGCACCAAAAATAAGTGGGCAAAACATTGATCTCTATTTGCTTTATGTTCTTGTTACTGCTCATGGAGGATGGATCAAGGTATGAGTTATTAAACCAACGATAATTATTTTAATCAAATAAATGGTACATCACAAAGAGCCCAGTCAAAGAGTTCTAATATGTCACGTAATTAGCAGTTGGCATTATTCACTGTAACTCGTAAAGAAATTTAACAAAAAAAAAAGGGGCGTTAGAGAGAAATATAAATAAATTTTTTTTAACTGACTTCCAAGAGCTGAAATATTCTTAAAATATAATACACGACTGAATAAGAAAAGCTGCTGTTTGTATAACAAGTAAATTTCAACAAGTAAATTTGTCTCGTAATGATAATATTATTTCCGGAATTGATAAAATAATAAATTAAAAATTTATAATAGTAAATTGATCGTGTTGGGAGAATACGGAAGTGGTGCAAGGTCAGGGTCACTCGATTGAAGTTACCTATTCGCGAGTAGGGATCCGCGGGTAGCCTTTGGCCCCACACACATAGAGAAGAGACATAGAAGTGAGACAAAATTGGAGGGAAAGGGAGTGTTTATAGAAACGTTTGCAGTTGAGCACAGAGCGTTGAAGGCAACACATTACAAAGAGACAAGACAGGACCACTATTACACTCAATAATCCAATCATTTTTTTTTTTGGCTACTATTTTCAACAAGTGGTACTGTGTTGTTATTTTATTTCGCTCATAGTCATCAACGACAACACATGATTTAACTATTCAGCTAATTAAATTTCATTTAACATTTTTCAGTAAAAAGTTTACTCATCTTTACCAAAAAAATTATCTTAATTATCAATTAATGTGATTTAATGCTGTAGCTATTGTTATTTAGCTAATTACAAGACTAAATTATTCAATTATATATCATTTGGATCAAAGAGGTTTATATACATCATGATCATCGTCATCATCGTCATCATCATCATCATGATCAGGGATTAAATAGCTCTTTAGTGTGTAGGGTCTTGATAAAGGTGGAAGGAGAGGGTCGTCGGCTTTTAGCCTGGTGCTTGTTGGCATCGGCTCCTGGGTCGTGGTCGTTTTATGAGTGCGGTCGATACGGCAACACCGCGCCCAATCGCACACACATACCGGCACCCGCAGAGACGCCCGGAGCAATATTGCAGCTGTGTTATTTCATTTCCTCTTACCCTTCATCACTTTATCATCATCATCATCATCGTCATCATCATTATTGATACTGTTATTATTATAAATATACACCTAACAAGTATTCAAGAGCTAAAAGCAAAATAAAATACATAAGAGTACATAAGAGTATCTTTCTTTTTTCTTTTTGTTGGTTTTTTTTTATTTTTTTTTTACATTAACTTGTTCTTCTGCTTTTGATCTTTTCTTATTGTTAATTATTTCATTAGAGTCTTTTTTAACTCAACTTGAATCATCAAATCTTTGAGATATATTCATCTCAAGTATCAAATATTTATCTCAATCGTTTTTAGTTGAATTTTATTAACAGAGTCATAAAAATATAATAAAATATATTATGCAATGTTGCTGGGTCTTTTGAAGCTTACCAACAAACTTGGTGACTCATAAAGGCAAAAAATTACCAAATTAACAAGACAAATTATGATGGCAAAATTGCGACAAGTAATTTAAAATACATGAACAGTTTGATGAATCATCAAACAGTATG
>JAPYYR010000889.1:0-20777 GCA_030523065.1 Aphidius colemani | reverse complement strand
TGAATTTAATGTTCCTGCAGCTTTGAGCGCAAGTGAATAAATTATTATTATTATTATTATTTTATCCACTTCGTTTATCAAGTTTTTTTTTTAATTCTTAATTTATTCGCGTTTTGTTATTATGTATTCATCGTATCGGGATTAAAATGAAAAAGAATGCTAAACTCAAACAATCAAAATATATAAATATCTTAAATGAGAATCTTTAATTTTTGTATTTTTTTTTGTTCTTTGTAATACAATTGAATCAATAACATTCAAAAATCGTTAGTTTGGAATGGTCATAAAATATTTAATAATAATGTTTATATTACTATCAACAAACAAACAAACATATTGTTGAATTTAATGCATCATAAACAACAAGATGAAGTGACATTGATTTTTTCGTTTAGCGTCGAGCTCTAAATCACTCCATAGAATTTTTTATTTTTGAAAAGGATAATTTTAAAAAAAGAAAGATGATGATAATAATATTAATCATTACGGTTCCATCTCCAAATAGTAGCATCATCACATACACATAATAAAACGGAACCATCACGACTTAAACTTGTTTGTCTTATTGGTGCTGTACACTTTGGATGTTGTAATGATGAACATTTTGCTTGTCCTGGTTCTTCAACTTCTAAATCCCATACATATGTTCTGCCAACTTGATTACCAAGTGCAATTGTTTTTTGCCAAAAATCCATTGAAAATCTAATAAACCATATGTCACATTCTTTAAATTCAAAACGATGTAACACCGTTGCACTTGTTTCATTATTTCTCAAACGTGTATCTTCAAGTCTACCTGGTTTCCAACAAACAATACAATTTTCACATGATTTACTCAGTATAAAATCACCATACCATTTAACACAATCAACATAATTTCTATGTACATCTCTTGTTGTAAAATCCGGAAAATGTTGTAATATTGAATCAAATGGACGTCCATTTCTTGTTGGATTAAAAAAATATGATTGTCGTATTGCATCTTGCATATCGGTTTTATCAAGTGACCATAATTTCAATGCATGATCCATACCACATGAAATTATTCTCTGTCCTTTCATATCAAAGTCAGCAGATAATACTTCATCACGATGTCCCTCAACACCACCAAATATTGCAATACAAACATCTGATTTAATATTCCAAAGTCTCAATGCATGATCTTTTGATGCTGATAAAAGTATATTTGGATCTTTTGGATGTATTTTTAATTCATTGATAGCATGTCCATGACCAATATAATGCTTGAGACATGTCATTGTAACTGGACTCAATACTCTTATAACACCTCTTGAGCCAGCAACAGCAAGTAATGGTTTACCAGAATCTTCATATGTCCAAGCACATGTATAAAAATTTTCTTCAGTATCTGGATCAGCATAACATTGACGTAAACGTATATTACTACCTTCTGGACATTCATATATACTAACTCTGTTACTTCCAACCGACGCAAATATCATTGGTTCACCTTCTTTTAAATGATGATTAAATTGTACACCAAATAATGGCTGTCCATGATCCTCTTTTATATTACAACAATATTTATAAAGCGGCTTATCATTATTTATTTTATGTTTACTTGCTGTTTTACTTCGACGACGACCCTTTCTACGTACACGTGTAGTTGTTGTTGTTGGTGTATCACTTCTATGAGTTCCAGCTGTTGAATTACTACCAATACTACATTCTGTCTCATCACTATCATTTTCTGATTCTTCATGACTTGATGTATATACAGGCACTGGTGTGTTTTTATTTGATACTTTTTTCATGTTTTTTTTTTATTTTTTTTTATCTTTTAATTATTATTTATTTTCAAGTGTTTTAAATATCAAAAATTGGTAACCCTTGCTCAAGACTCAATACACCATCACATATATTTAATATTTTTTTGGCTAATTCAAGAGAGCTATCGAGGTCCTGAAAATAATTAATAGAACATTACAAGATGCATCAATTCAAAGAAATATAATTTAAAAAATTAAATATTTACGTTAATGTTTGTTGTTAAAAAACTACGAATACTGTATTTATTAGCAATTTGTTGTGCTTTGTAGTGAATTACACCAAGACTATTGAATTTTCCATGACAATAAACCAAGCACGATTTACCAGAAATGAAATAGTCATCATCAACGAAACAGATATTTTTTTCCAACTAAATTAACATATTAAAAAATATAATTATTAATGATAAACAAAAAATCAATAAGGTTATGTTTACTGTTGTTGAATTATACAAAATATTATAGAATAATAATTAGTAACATACTTCAACTATTGACTGTGTGACTTGTCCATCAATTGCAAATACAATAAAATCAACAGCTAGATTAAAATTTGGTCTTGTAACTTCAGCAATAAATTCACATTGATGAACAACAATTCGGCACTTTCTTCCTTTAGCAGCTACATGTAGAGCTTCAAAAACTTTATCACAAAGATCACTTGTTGCTACAACCTGTGATAAATTAATATTAATTATCAAATATTTTTAATAAATAGTAAAATATAATTTAAATATTAATAATTATTATTATCATTTTTAAACAATTAAATTAACAATACCAAAAATGAAATTGTGGCATTATTTGTTCGCAAACTACCGCAATTTCTCAGAGCTCCCGCCATTTGCGTAATTGTTTGGGTTTATAAATTCAATCATCTAAATATATGTGCTTATTTTATACGCATGACACTGCGCTATGCGCAATAAAATATAAAAAAAAAAAGAACAAATTTATTGGGGATTGTATTGTATTTATTTTTCTTTTAAAGATAATTTTTATGTAAAATTTGGATTAATTAAAACATAGAAATTGTTTATGATTATGGCAATTTGTTTGAGGAATTTCTAAGATACTTTTTAGCTCATTCCCAGAAAAATTTACTATCCAAAAATATTTTTAATAATTATAAATAAATAAATTATTTAACAATGATATACATAGTTAGTGCAGGGTTATTTATTTTCATTTTAAATTAATAATTAACATTACCAATAATAACATTTATAAACATTCAAGAAAATTTTTAAGTATTTTTTTTAAACTATTAGAAATTATTTTTGAAAAAAAATACTTTTTAATTGTTCATTACATAAATTTTTGACCTCATCATCAATTTCAATAAAATGAGCATTATTATTTTGTATAACAGCAAAAAAAATTCTCGAATTTGATAATTTACCAACAATCCAATAGCCACTCATTGTTTTAATAACAATTTCACCAGCTTCATTCATACGTTTAATATCATTATTAATATCAATAATAACTCGCAAAACTTCACTTGTTGTTGGTGATTCAGAGCATAATTTTTTAGTTAAGTGCATTGTACTTTTATATGCTAAATTTAAACAATTAAAATATAAATATTTTGGATCAGAATCTTTAATTCTTGTATTATGTTTTGTACTTTGTAGTACAATTGAATTAATGACATTTAAAAATTGCAAGTCGGGAATGGTATTTAAATTTTGTAAATATTCAATGATAATGCTTGTATTACTATCAACAAATAAACATATTGTTGAATTTAATGCATTATAAACAACAAGATAAAGTGATGTTGGTTTTTTTGTTTGATGATTTATAAATACTTTTGGTGATTTCGGTGTTATACCAATTTGTTCACCAGGATTTCTTTTAACAAATTTATTACATGATAAATCATCATCCGGATGAGCAGTTAGTGTTATTGGTGTACTTGTTAAATAATTATAAATAACTTGTGTATCTTCAAGCTCTAAATCACTCCATACCAGTTGATTATCATATAGAAAAATTGTATTTTTAACTTGTGGTAATGTTGCTTTTATTTTATTCATAAAACATTGTACCTCTAAAAATGTTGTTTTATCTAACGGAAGATATTGTAGGCCTTGATAAACATCAAGTATGTCACGATGATTTAATTTTAAATTGTATAAATAATCAGAAAAAAAATAATCTAATTTATGTCTAAGTAATGTTGGTGAACCACAACTTGGATCATCAAGAATTGTTTCAAACGAACCCATAAATAAACGAAATTGCATATATGCTTGCTTAACAATTGCTTGACAAACTTCATTTGATACTTCTTCATTATAATATTCAACATACTCAACACCATCTTTTAGTTTTCTTGAAAATGGTACACCAACAATCTGCAAATTAAAAACAAATATTTATTTAATAGATTATTTTTTTAAATTAAGCTTTCCTTTTTTTTTTACCATAACAATCCAAAAGTCAGGCTCAGGTTCATAAAATATTTGACGTGTTTTATGTGTATGACAAAACTCACAAGATTTACCAGGATTAAAAGATCTAAACAAAATGAACCATTTAATTTTCCAACATACAAATGAAATTGTTAAAAATATTATTATATTTACTCTGTAAATTTAATGATTGCTTCACTCAATCCAATATTTTTAATTTTAGAATCGATATCTGTTTTTTCTGGATAGTAATAGAGTATTTTCTTTTCCTCCTAAAAAGTTAATGTTGATTAGTTTTATAGTAAATTAAACACAAACAATTGATGTAAACAATGACTTACATCTCCTTCTTTTTTGGCATAAGTGCCATTAAAAATATAAAAGTGATCTAAAGTTATTTCTGGTTTAGAAGACATTTTGTTAAAAAAAATTTATTGAATATTGTTTATATTATTTGGGTGATAGCAACCTCTCTAAATTTGACATGTCAATTTTGACAAGTGCAGTAGCTGCAGTAAAATAGTCAACAATCACAGATATAGTTTTTTTTTTTTTTTTTTTCATTGTGTTTGACATTATGTCGCTGGTGTGTTATTCTTATATTGAGGATTATTTATTTTTTTTCCTCTAATGATTATTGTAAACAAACACCTGTTATATTTTGAAAATAAAAAACACAATAAATCCGCGTGTGAAACAAATTACGTAGAGTCAAATCATTAGTTGCAAAAAAAGCCATTACAAAGACAAAAATTCAAGTTAAAATGAATTTAAGACTTTTAAAATGAAAATAAAAACTCAAATAAAACTTTTTTAGGTAATTAATTAAAAAATATTGCTGTTATTTTATTATTCATTTTAGTTTTTGCTTACATAAATAATATAAATTTAAAATATCCGAACATGAATAATACTAAAATATAAAATAGAAATGAACATGATTATAATAATAATTTTAATATATATATATTTATATTTTTTCTTATTCAAAAGATAAACTAATGGAAGATTATGAATGTAAAATTATATTTTTGCTATGCCCATGTTGTTTGTTAATATATTTAAATTAACGTAATTCTTGATAGAGTGACATGCCTGCTGTTTGTTCAGTAATACCTTGTGCAGCAAGCTCAGATAATGTACGATCAAGATAACTAATATCTGGCCAACCATGACCAGATGTTGAATGTCCAAGTTCAGTTTTATGATGTATTTCATTCCATGTAACAACATCTTCACGTCCAGTTGTAACTGAACGACCAATTGTAAATGTTAAACGACGTTCAAATGCAATTTGTAATAATCTCAATACTTGACGTCCCAAATCATTATCAGGTAAATAACATATTCTTGGAAAACCAACAGCATAATAAGTTTGTCCTGGATTTGGATGTTCTGGTCCTTGAATACCTGATGGTATACTAAAAATTGAAACAAATAAATTATTATCATTATCAGCAAATGATGATAAATAAAAAATAAATACTTACTCGTATGTTATTTGAATTGTGTGTGAATGTGGAAAGCCTGGTAATGATCTTGATATACGAGTCCAATTCATACTTCCCGGTGGTTGATTACCTCTTTTTTCTCCATAAATCATACGACACACTGGACACTGTATGTACATTGAATTTGCAATACAATTTGAACTCAACATGGCATTTAAACATGCAAGATGTAATCTATGACGACAACGTGTTAATTCAACAGTCAATGGTTCTGGTGTACCAAGACAAACTGGACATGAATCTGTACCATCACTTTCTACAACTTTAACGTATTGTGATATAACATCTGAATGTACATCAACACCAACAACAGCATCTTTAAATGCATCATCACTACCAACACTACTATCAAGTAAATCAATTGGATTTTCATGGCTAAGATATGTTGATACTGTATCAACACTTGGTCGACGTCCAGATTTCGTACTGCTAGAATCAACATCAAGTAAACTTTCCCAATTTTTTTGTTGTTTTAATGCTGCATTTTGATCAATTTGTGATCTTGTTGTTTTTGTTGCTGCTGCTGATATTGTTTGTTGTGATGATGGTGTTGATGAAGCTGTTGTTGTGGTTGTTGTTGAATTATTGCTATCTATATTGTGTTTATTACTTGTACTAAAAATATTGAAATTACTCAGTATAACACGAGCAATATTTGTTGCTCCATTATCACTACTTTTATTCTTTTTACTATTTTTTTTACTACTACCACACGGTTGTTTTTTATGAGCTGTTTTATTGTTTATATTTTTAACTTGCAATTGTGGTAATGTTTTTTTACCAGTTGCATATTGTAATTCTTCAAGTGTTACTTTGACTAGTGGATATGGAGCTTGTTGTACACGACGTATTGGTCTAACATATCCAGAACAACATCTAACTTGTGTTAAATTACAAAAATTTATAATATATGGAAAACCAAGATATGTTTTTGATACATCAATTGTTTTATTACCCTGTAAATAATATTAAAATTTATTTTATTGTTATTTTATGGAGGAAAAAAAAAAAACAAAACAAATATAAACATACCATTGCCCATGATTCTTCAATGAGACACTGTACATCCATATCATAAGTGTGCCAATCATTTGTATCACCAGCCCATTCCCATTTAGCACCTTTACCTGCTGGTGAACCTGGTAAATACAGTTTTCTTCTAACATTGTGTATTTCTTCTCCATCATCACTACATTGTGTTTTTGTTTTTAAATTAATATAATATTGATCAAGTGTTGGATCAGCATCATTTAAAAAAACTTGTGTTAATTTTTTAAAATATGCCCTTTCAAGATGTTGTGATACAGCTGGATTATATGGTCTCCATCTACCTTGACGATTTTCCCATTCCCATACAACCACAGCATGGCCATGTTCTTGTACATGATGTTGTCCCTGGGCGTTCATCTCCGCAATGGAATTTATGTACCCAATTATTTATACACTCTATAACAGCATCAAGTATTCACATACAAATACAACTTTATATCTACCAATAAGAGCGTGGGAACATAATTGTTTCAATTCACAATAAAAAATATTAAATTGTTTATTTAAATTTTATTGTATATATACTCAAGTATTTTTGATCTATTATTTAGTATTTTTATATAAATACATTATTATCAATTTTAATAACGATATTATTATATTTTTGCACTTGTGTGATTTAAAAATTAACACAAATTTAATGTTTGTTTGGTAATAATGGCTTAAAACAGGTTGAAAGTGGCAATGGCCTAAACAATGTCACTATACATATACAAGATGTACATAGTTGGTCCATTGAAGATGATGTTGAGAAGAGACACTGCATTCGTAAAGTTACATGAAAAACACGGTAGAAATATCGAAATATACTTCGATCATTTCGATATTTCTATCATGATGTAAAGCAGCTCTCTCTTTGCGCAATTCGTGTGTGCATGTGTGTGTGTCTCTCTCTTTAAAAAACAACCCATGTGTGTAAAGTGCGTAAATAAATAATATTTACAAGAAAAAAAAAATAAATATTAGATTATAAATTAAAGAACTCATCGTAACGTGACATAAAAAAAAAATTTGTTTTGATTTAGTTTGTTATATCAAATGGCTACATAGTAAGAAGTAACCATAACCAATTAAATAATCATTAAATAATATATATGCAATGATAATAACAAAATTTTAATTAATAATTATTATAATAATTAATTATAAGTGATGGATGTTGAGAGACTTGCAATGTTTGCTGGAGTTGGTGTTGCTCTTGGTGTTGGTGCATTTGTACTTTGGGGTCCAACACCAAGACCAAAGAGAAGAGGTCAAATATCTGGCATAACAAATTTAGGATATACATGTTTTTTAAATTCTTTATTACAATCTATTGCTGCATGTCCATTTTTTATAACATGGCTAAAAGAACAATCATCAAATAAAAAAACAACAAGTTTTACAAAAAATTTAATATCTATACTGGAACAAATTAATGGATACTCAGATAATTTTTACAATGACATTGCACCAATTGAAATAATAACATCACTTGGAAAACTTTGGAATTTTGATCCAGGTCATCAAGATGCTCATGAATTATTTCATGTTATATTAACTGCTCTACAAAATGAAACTGAAAACCTAACACCAGTTAGTAATTTTACCTTTAATTTAATTTTATCATAATTAATTTAATTATATTCTAAACATGTTATCTTACAGCAACGTGGTTTATCTGATGCACTTCCAATATCACCACCAGTTGTATCAGATATAAAAGGATCAGGTGATCCTTTATCATTTCGTAGTGTATCTTGCAATGATATAACACAATCAGGTTATCCCTCACCATTAATTAGATCAAATAACAAAAAAATTAATATTAATTTATCAACAAAATCAATTCCATATTCTTCTTCAATGTACAATAAACCAGGTATGATATTTGCAAGGCCATCAAAATTATTATTTTCAAGTATATATGATAGCCAACAAGAAATAAGTCCAACTAAAGTTTGGAATTCAATAACAACAATAACAGAAAAAAGTAATACATCTGTATTGTCAAATGAGACACATCCATTTTCTGGATTTTTAACAAGTCAATTAAAATGTATTAATTGTAATTTTAAATCATCAGTACGTTATGATAAACTTGAAACTATATCATTACCATTGCCACCAGCTGGTGATGTATTAACATGGCGTTGTCATACACTTGGTGAGCTATTTTCACGTCTTGTTACTAGTGAAATAATACAAAATGTTGATTGTGATAAATGTGGTACACGTTGTTCTGCAATGAAAACATTAACAATTGGTAAATTACCAAGATGTTTATGTATACAAATACCACGTACAACTTGGAGCTCATCTGGTATGCCAATTAAACGTGATGATCCAGTTATATTTCCTGAAATATTTGCACTTGATCCATTTACATTTAATGAGACTACAAAACGTAATGATCAAGTGAGTTTTAATTGAACAAAAAAAAAAAAACAAAAAAAGATTATCATAAGTAATTTAACTTGAAATTAATTGCTGCTGTTTTTTTTAAGGCTTCATTACCAATAATGTGGGATAATCAAAATGTGAAAAGAGCTAAACATAAATATAAACTTTGTTCTGTTGTTGAACATCGTGGAGCAGTTGATGCTGGTCATTTTGTTTGTTATAGACGTGGTAATCGTGTTGGCCAATGGTTTTATACTTCAGATAAAATTGTTGAAAATACATCAATAACAGATGTATTATGTGCCAGTCCATATTTAATTTTTTATGAACGTATTGTTGACATTTAATTTATTTTAACAATAAAAAAAACATTAGTTAGATCACTATCAAGTATATTGCCAAAAAAAAATCCAATAATTGGATTTAAAAATATTCAAACATAAACTAGTTTTTTTTTTTTTTTTTAAATTTGACTCAGATTAGAAATGACTGTGTAATAATAAGTGTAATAGTTAAAAATGATGCAATCTTGTGATGTTTGTTTTTGCCATGAAGTAATCAATTGAAAAATTAATATGATTTTTTAAAAATTAATTATCAAATCATAATATAATTAAAATAGATAATTTATGTTGTTTATTATTAATAATTTTAAAAAAAGAACTGATTTTTAAAAATTATATTATGTTACAATGCATAATTCATTGACAGTGTCAATAATTAAGTAAATTTTATAATAATAGAAATGAAAAAATAATTTTTACCCTTGAAAATACTTTTAAAAATGCAAAATCTTTTTTTTTTCTCAAAGCCCCTGTGAGTAACAGCATGTTGGCAAAAATTTATAGAACAATAAATATTACAACTTAATAATAACGCACACTTGTTACAACAGATTTAATTTCTTCAAGGTCATAATTATCAATTGAATATTCAGCAGTACCAGATATACCATAACGTTTTAAATTTTCCAACCATACTTTATCATCATTACCATCAAGTAGACATTTTTTAATTTCATCAAAACGTTTACCTGATAATTTTTCATTGACCATTATTTGATAAGGTGGAAGTGGTCCTAAACTTTCAAGAATAAATAATGTTTCCATACCAGGAAGACTATGTTTATGTGTACTTATCACTGGTGATTCAACAACACTAATATCAGCTTGTTTACCAGCAACCATTTGCAATGCTGCAACTTGCGTTTCACAATCTTTAAATAAATATAAAAAAAAAAAGTTCATTATTATTATTATTATATTATTATATAATATAATAGTTGAAATATTCCAAACAAATCTTACACAATGTATTTCCAAAAAATGAAGGATTTTCTCCTTTAGTTTTTAAATGTTTGAATATAAGTCCAGCTGTTCCAACACTTGAATTATCAGCCATTGCACAACTGCATCCACGTAGATCAGTTATGTCCTGTAACAAAAATATTAATTAATTATTATTTTTTCTGAAAAAAAATTAAAGACTCATTGCTTGATGATTATAATAAACCTCAATATTTTCTCCTCTATCCATGGCAACAACAACATCTGCATAAATTCCTGGCTTATTATCAGTATTCAATCTGTGCTCAAAAACTAGGCCAACTTCTAATGGACATCCTTCTTTCCATTCTTTATTGACTGGTAAAATAGCTAAACATAAACAAATTCATGTTAATGATGTGTTTGATATAAATTTTTAATGTCTAAATTACCAATATCAGCAAAATCCTTAGCAACTGGTCTATCATTTCTTGATTCATGAATCAAAACAACTGGTATATTTAGTGATGCCTCAAGACGTTGTGCAATTATTTCAAATATTTCAATTGACAATGAGGGAACAAGATGAGTTGCTAATACCAGAGGATGTGAATCAACAAGAAATGATGGATTAATATCTAAAACTTTTTTTCTTGTTACTGATACTTTAACGGGTTTTTCAGATTCCTTAAAAATAATTATAATTAATTTATATATTTTTGTTTTTATTATTTTTCTTGATGACTCACAGCAACAGTATCAATAATGGGAATTTTTTTTTTTTGCACTGGTTTTATCAAAAGCTCGGGAGCAACTGATTTTTTTACGGTCGAATGATCCTCGACCTTGATCGTATCTGGTGCCTCCTTGACCTCCTTCTCTAACTCGACAGGTTTTGATTTAAGATTATTCTTCGGTACAGATGCCATTATTAGTTTTGAAAAAAAAATTAAACTAGAAATAATATAATTAATAATTTGTATCCGTTGTATATTTACAAAAATTGCTTGATCAATTACAATGATTTTCTTTTACCTGTTTTGATTAATTTATTAAATATTTAATCGATATTATTTTAAATATTTGAAAATTAATTTATGATAACTTGAAAGACTTTGATCATTGATCATTCGATCATCAGCAAAAACTAAAAGCAACTGAAAATTATTTTAAATATATATATAGCTTAGTTAATTTTTTTTTTTTCGTCATTTTACTCACGTGATTGCTGCATGAAAATATGAAACGCGTCAAGGTTTGATGTTTAAAAAAAATGTATTATCTTAATACTGTTTTTGTCAACTTTTTAAAAATCATCTATAATTTATTTGTTGAAAAAAAAAACATATTTAAATTGTTATTTCATATCTGATTTGTTTTTAGTATGGAAATATTGATATGATTTTTAAAAGATGTCATGTTGAATACAACAAGCTTTGCAAACGGACGAAAGTCCCACCGACCAAATACACAATAAAAATTAAACGGCCGATGAAGACATCATCCGGGCGCATTACTCGCGTGTTTATATTTCTTATCTAATTATTATTTTCTTTTTAATTAGATTTAATACGTCTGGAGATTGTAATTATCACTTTACACTTTTTATAATTTGTCTCATCATTGGTCAGTCGTAAATTAACTTCCTCATAATATAATTTACTAATTTATATTTTTATTATAATAAAAATATATTCAAGTTTTATTATTCTCAGCAGGTTTACTGTATCAGCTATTTCCGCATTCCAGATAAATTTGATGTCTATACTTGTCTTATTTTTCACTGGACAAATTTATCACAGTTATAATGACAAAAAAATTATAAAAATTTATTATCATCGATGAATCGTGGGTTATTTATTTTTTTTATATCAATATTTTTTATTATATTATCACAAATTATATATATTTAAACACAAAGATAATAATATATAATTAAAAAAAAATAGAAGTGTGATGAAATTATTTGTTGTCTATTTTAAATAATATTTTTTTATGACCATTGAACATTGATCACAAACTCATATTGAAACATATGTGTGTTAAATAAATATATGACACTTTTATTAATAATATAAATAGTTTATAATAATCAAGTATAGCTGCCACAAGAGACCCGTAACAACTGATGGACTTCTAGGCTTATGGGCCCGGTCGACGTCCTCATATTCTACACGGATTCTTTTCTCCTACTTGGCGACTCAACTGCTCTTTGAATCAAGTTATTCGTGGCGTCATAGGTACTTTTTTGTCATCATCATCATCACCATCATCATCTTTTCTATCAAAAAAAAAAAAAAAAAATTATTAAATTACATTGAATATAAATCCCAAGGCCATTGATACCACTTGTAAAAGTTTATAGAAAATATAAAAACAAAAAACAACAAATGGTACAAGCTGATGTATAGAAAATATTCAATGAGTATATTAGATGGAAAATTTCAGTATATACACTTGATCAACAATTAAATAATGTAACCAGTACTCAACAGGCACAACGGTTAACCTGGCCCAGAAAACAAGCCGGAACTGTTGAAGGAATCAATGACCTTGGCACGAGTTGATATACCCGCTGCCCCTGTAAAAAATACCATGCGATCTTCGCCTCTTTCCCTTTCGCCACTTATATATACTCAATTTGCGGTTTTTTTTTTTAAAAAAATGTTTTTTCTCTTACTATGTTTACAGGAATTCCGCATGCCATGGACTCCATCAGCTACGGACAATTCAAATTTTGCACGTGCAACATCTTTCAATCGTTGCGACTATCAGTTACTTTTGTGTAGTGGTGTGTGAGACTCAGGTCATTTGCCTGTTGTCTCACCTCAATTTTTTTTTTTTTCTTTAAATTATTATATATTTTTCAGGATACTTTATGAGCGGCTATTCACTTGGTCGCTTGCCATTTGTTGTGAGATAACTTCTGAATGACGAGAAATATTAATAAAAGTCATACCTAAAAATTGTTAGGATGAACAACTTGATGATGATGATGATGATGATGATAAAATAATAGAAAGAAGTAATTTAAAAAGAAAATAGACAGAGTTTTCTTGTGCATCAATCAATGAGCTTGATGGTAGAAATATTCTTTTAAAGTAAAATTTAATATTGATATTGTGGTTTTATCTAGATCCCATAAAATTGATAGAGATAAAGATATCTCTAATATTTTCATTGTCTATTGCAAGATTTCTAACAATTACTTATAAGTTACTATTAGAGCTTGTTTTAGATCGTTCAAGTATTGCATAAAAGAGTTAATCACAGATTCCTGTTATTCATTATGATAGGTAAAATAGCCAAATTACATCACTAGGTGTCACCATAATGCTATTATTTGTGAATTCACCTCTAATTAGAGATTAATGCCATTACCCCAAGGCACACATATGGTTTTGTTATTTGGTATATAGTGTTTATTATTATAAATAAAAAACAAACATTAAAATAAATAAATTAAACAAAAGAAAACTATTGTCATAAATTTTTTAATATTTTAATAATGAAAATTTGCAGTGTGTGTGAGACTAATAATTCTCTCTATAAATGTCCAACATGTAAAACACCTTAGTAAGTTGATTTATATATTTTTTTAATTGTTAGGTTATAAAACTTGATTATTAATAAACAAATATTGTTTTTTTATACTTATAGTTGCTCAATTGAATGCTGTAAAAATCACAAACTAAATAAATGTGAAGCATCAATAACTGATAGTCAAAATAATAAGTCAACAGATGAATCTTCAGAAAAAAAAATTGAGTATAAATTTCCAACAGAAGATACAGTTCCTTTAGATAAACTTCAACTTTTACGTACCAATGATGATGTCAAGCAGTGTCTTGCAAATCCTCATGTCAGAGATATCATTAAAGAAATATTGACATCACCAGATCAAATGACTGCCATTGGGGATGCTATAAAAGAGCCTATTTTTGATGAACTTGTTGGTGTTTGTTTAAGACTTGTCGAAAAACAAGAATAATTGATTCATTATTATCTGTAATATATTTTCTATCGTTTCATAAATAATAACAAGTTAATGTTAATAAAAATTTTAATGTAATTTATTTTTAACAAGTGCCAGGATGGGTGATAGAGATTATGAAAAATAAACATCAATGATTTAATAAAAATAACTAGAATTCATTGTGACTTTCAATTGGTTTTGATACATAAGCTTGAAGATCATTTGGTGATTCTTGCCCATCAATTTCATTAGCAAGAGCATGATAACGTTGACGAACATGATGTGCAGCCATTTTTGGTTGTCTGGTACGTGTAAATATACCTTTTTTATTTCCACCAACTCTAGTATATGCTAGATTAAAAATACAATAAATTTATTATCATTATTCAATTCATTTTTTAAATTAATATTACAACTTACTCTCAGCAGTACGAAAATCAGCAAAATTCCATATGAATTCACCAATAAACCAGCCTTTATTTCTCAATATATCAAATGCTTCAAAATGTTTGGATAAAACTTTTGTCTGATACTCTTCACTCCAAATATATTCTGGCAACTAAAAACAAGGTAAAGACAAATTAAATAATTCAATTTACATATTAATATATAAAATATTAACCTCATGAAGACCCTCCATTGTATCTGCTCCATATTCGGACATGACAATTGGTTTATCATGTTTTTTATGCCAAGCTGTTGCTTCATTAACAACACGATCAATAATCATATCTACTCTCCCTGAATTTGAATACCATGAATTATATCTATTAAAACTAATGAAATCTAAAAATTGTCCAGCTTTATCTTCATCATAACCCCTAGCAAGTGCAGCTGTAATTGGTCTTGTTGGATCTAATGTTTTAGTATGTTTTGCAACAAGTCTAAAATAATCTTCAGCTGCATTTAATTGTGTTCTTGGCTCATTTGCAATTGACCAAGCAATAACAGATGGCCTATTTTTATCTCTTCTTATTAGTTCAGACAATGATTCTTTATGTCTAGCAAGTAATATTGGTGAAAAATTTTCCGTATCAACTGATGGACATTCATCAATAATAAGAAAACCTTGTCTATCAGCCATATCCATAACTTCATCACTGTATGGATAATGACTTGTTCTATATGAATTAGCACCAATCCATTTAAGAAGTTCATGATCTCTTGTTATTGTAACAAGATCAACACCTCTACCTCTTATTGGCGAATCTTCATGTCTTCCAAAACCACGTAAATAAATTGGTCTTTCATTTAACAATAAACTTGTATTTGTCCATCTTATTGTTCTAATACCAACTGGTTGTCTATAAATATCTGGTCCCGTAATATTTGGTATTGATACATTTATTTCTAATTCATATAAATAACCTGGATCTTTATCCATACCCTGTGCCCACCATAATTTTGCATTTGGTATTTTTAATATACCAGTTAAACCATAAATTGGTTCAGTTGTTATTAATGTACCATCTTTTTCACGTAAACTAACAATACATTCAGGTATTTCATTTTTTTCTAAACCACCAATTGTTATGATATATTTTATTATTCCTGTATCACCAGATAATGATGTTTTAACAGTTATATCTTCAATATATAATTGTGGTTTTGTATGTAATAATACTGAACGATGAATTCCTGCATAATTAAAAAAATCAAATGTATATGATTGTATCCAAGTGTTTCCATATTCTGTTGGTGTCTCAGTGAGTTTTCCTTGTGGAATACTAAAACAAAATTAAAATATTAATATTATATATATTTTTTTTAACATATTATAACACAATGTATATTTATTTGTTTAATAAATTACCTTGTTTGTAGTAGTGTATTATCAACAGCTACTGTTATCCGATTTTTATCACCATAGTTCAAGTAGCTTGATATCTCAGCTTCAAATGGCAAATGTCCCATCTCATGACTTGTTGCAAGACGTCCATTTATCCACTTAACAAATAATAATATTAAATATTAGCAAATTTATAATTTTAAATAAATATCAGCATTTAATTATTACTATTATGATTTACCACTTGTGCAAGATAATTTACAGACCCAAATCTGACAAAAACACGTTGATCAGACCATGATGTTGGAATGAAAAATGTTTTTTCATACCATACAGCACCAACATGATCTCGTAATTCTTTTGAAGTTGTTATGTCATTGTAAGATGAAGGTACTGGCATTTTAATGACATCAACTGACTGTTAACATACATTTTTATTGATAAAATTATTGATTTATATTTATTTATTAATTTACCTTGGATAAAGTATCATTGTACCAATGCTCACGATAACCTTTGAATAAATTTCCAATTGGTGAAATAGCAAAGTCCCAAAGTCCATCTAAAGACTTGACCTGTGGTAAATATATTATTCAGTAATAGTTAGATTGTTTTTTGGACGTTTATAAATATTTTACTTGCCTCACGGGTCTCACTCTCTCGAGGATAAAGTAATCCAGGCAGAAAATCTTCTATAATCTCGACATTAGCAATTGTCAGGCTTGTCAAGAGTCCCAGTATTACATAAATTTTAATACACCAGTACATAGTTTATTTAAATTTTTTTAATCATGTACTTTTGACTTGATTCTTCTTATAATATACTGAAATTTAATTGAAATATTAATGTCTTTATATACACAGAACTTGATAGCAATAATACTAAAATATTAATTAATTAAATAATATTTAGAAATAAGATTATTGATAAAATATTGATAGACTTTATCATTTGTATTTTAGTGGGGATTTTGTTTGCGCTATTGATTATCTTGTAGAAAAAAAATAAAATCAAAACAAGAGCTCAATAAAAATAAGGGTGATACCCTGGGTTCAATGAACGAATTGATTAAAGTGCTCTCTTTTTTTATGAGACCTGGGATTTTGATTTCAAGTATTTTCAACTATCTAAGTCTACTTTCTATAGTAGAGTTTCATTTGAAAATTTTTTTTTTTTTAAATAGTTGGCTGAGATTTTATAGAAAAAAAAAAAAAAAAAACATAGAATAGATGGAAAATTAAAAATTTTCTATTTAACCATCTTTGGCTATTTGCCTATCTGATGAATTTCTTGTGGCTTTTTTTTTTGCATCCATATATAGTCTTGTTAGAAAAATAGTAAAATAAATTCTTATAAAAAAAATTACTGATATAATTGCAAACAGAAATTACAAAATAAATTTTTTTTATGATAAATTTTTTCACTAAAAAAAATAATACTTATTTAATTTTTCATAATGATAATATTTGAAAATTATTAATCCATGGCAAATTCATTTCCACAATTTTTGTATTATTGATTTTGATAATTAAAATCCATATAAAATAAAAATTAAATAAAAATACGCATGCGTTGAAAAAAACATAGAAAACACCCTTTAAATATTTGACATTGTAATTGTTTTACTTACAATGTTTACAACAAAAAAAAAAAAAAAATAACAAAAAATAAGTCAACTAAATATTTTTAATTTTAAATCACTAAGTACACATATATAAAATTAAATTTTAAGTTTGTCAAACACACCAGTAGTGTTATTAAAATTAAAAAAAAAATTTAACAATCAACAATTGTATTTGTTATCATATTGATATTATGATGTTAAATATTTTCTTTGTGCCGGGTGTGTATACTCATTGATGTACTCTGTATGACTAGATGAACATCAGAGGATTATAGCTATCTACTTCAATCTCTTCTCATTCGTACAAGTATTTTTCTGATGATATACATATAGTTAGCACCAATGAAACCAGTTGCTTGCACAGTTATCCCCATGAATTTTATTTTATTTTTCATATATTTATTTGACTATGATGGGCACGTTAGCATCTCAGCAACACCTTTTATTTTGTCAGCTTGAATATATAATATTTAAATTTAAAGAAAATGACAGAGAAAAAAGGAAATAGAGGAAGAAAGGAAGAAAAGGAGAGACAGGAAACGGTAGCGAGACAGACATGTTTATTTATCGTGTCATTGACTTCTTTGACAAACTTAATTATCAATAACTTATTTATGCAAAAATTTATAAATACTTTATATATTAATTAATATACTAATTAGAATTGAATATTATTTCTTCAATTCAATTATGTATTATTTATATTATAATAATTCAAAAATTACGGTAAAATATAAAGAAAATATTTGTCTGATTTTTCTTTGTCATTTATTTTTTTCATTGAATATTAAATATTTTTACATTTAATTTTTATTTTATTAGTTTTTATATTAGCTAGTTTATTTGAGTCTTGAAATACTTGAGAGATTAGGCCGATGGGTTATCTGAATTTATCAAGTTAATAAGCGGATTTGAAGGCAGTTGACCCTATATTTTTCATTTATAAACTGGGTTATACATAGGAGGTCAACACCATCCCTCTGTAACAATCAGACATTTCCTGTGTGTCATTATATTCTATATAGTTTGAATCATTTTGATATATAAATTTCGTATCATTTTATATTTTCATTATTTTATTATCATTTTTATTCTTTGTTTAATATTATAATCGCTATCAAGAGTTGTTTTTTTATTATTTTATTTTATTCTTCAGGGTCATTTCTTTTGTTTGAATGCAATGTGATTCAACCTCTAAGATGTGAGTCAATTTTGAAGACTTTAAATTGATAAAAGAGATGCACTTTTATACTTGCGTGTATATATTTTATGAAATTTATATTAATTTTATATTAATTTATTTTTTTTCGGTTTGAAAAGTACTATCATTAAAATATAAAGTATTAAATTTGACTTCCTGCATAAATATATATAGCATAGGGCGCCCACTGATTTTCTTTGCAGGATGAAATTCATTCATCAAGCTCTTATCATATTTGAGTTAAAACCGTATACAATATATTATATTTTTTTATCTTTGTTTAAAGGAAATGAATGGTCATTGGCCTAAATTTATTTCGTTGACGTTTTTTTTTTTTTTTCATTTAACTTGCATTCATAAAATAAAAACAGCCCTCAGATGAAACTTCTTGTAACTTATTTTTATGATATCAATTGGATCATAAATTATATCGAATCTATTTATATGTATAATTGAATTGAGTATAGCTAACATTTTTATCGACATTGATATTGTCTTAAACGAAACGTTCTTTTGTTGGTAACGACGTATATTAAATTCAAGAATATCCTCGAGTTTTCTCCGTAATTATTTCGATAGAAATTACTCAATTTATCCCAGGAAATTTTAATTGAATCAAAAATATTTCCATCTAAAAAGCATATTAAAATATCGAATCAATTTATTGTTATTTGACGTTCAACAATAACAAAAAACATAACAATTCTTTATAAATTTAAATAATTGATTTTTGCTGTCTTTCGAAATTTTAAAATTCGAAACAGTTTCGATCTCCTTGCATTGTCGAAATAGTAATTTAAATTTTCCATTTGAATATATTGAAAAAGAATAAGAAAAATATGCAATTAAAATTATAATTAAAAGAAAAAAGAAAACTAATGTGCCGCATACGCGATTTGACCCCTGGAATAGACATGTGTACATATCAGCCTGTGTGGGCGGGTCTGAGTAAGTCGTCATCCGGTGAATTGAGACGGACAAAGACAACGAGTAGCATAGAGCATCCGAGACATGGGTGATTGAAAAAAAACACTCTTACACTTCTTCATTGCAAAGAAGGCGCTGAACAATGACGATTGCTTTAAATATAAATAAATAAAATATAAATAAACAAAAAAAAAAAGAAAAAATCTGGATCAACTGATAATAGGAAGAGATTAATCACCGATAAAATCAATTTCCAATTGATCGCACAGTAGTGTATAGCGTTATGTACAATGTATATGCATTTAAAATTCGAATTTGAGACAAAGTGAAATTGTTGCATGATTGTGTGACGACCAAGATAGAAAACTTGAGATGATATAGGCTTGTTGAGAGCCAGGAGGTACAACTTTAACACAGTCACTGTGGTACATATAGACTAAATTTAAAAAAAATAAAAATCAACAACAGCAGCTACTACTATAATGCTGCAGGCAAAAATTCTGGAAGTGAAAAGTCAAATGCGAGTGCTAACGAGTGAGAAACAACAAAGAAGTGTGTGATCCATTTTAAGTAGGTTTACCATCGTTGAATATAAGGCAATATATATTAAATAAAAAGAAAGATAAAAAAGTTTGTGATCAGAGCCAACCCAACTACTGCTTCATAAAACTCAAATAACGAAAAAACGAACAGTCGCGCGACACGCGGCGCATCGTACGCACGTACGCATGGTTATCGCGTGTGTTATTGCGTTTGTGTTTTGAAATCCTTTTAAATTTTTCCATAAATATATTCCCCTTTTATCGTAATTTAATTTTTCCATCAATATTGAATTCAAATC
>JAPYYR010000888.1:76875-91219 GCA_030523065.1 Aphidius colemani | reverse complement strand
ATTATGTTTTTTTTTTTGTTTTCGTTTTTTCTATTTTAGTCTTTGGATTCGAGCATTCACCCTGATTCTTTCTCACTTTTCTCTTCTTCATTTCTTCCTTTCCTCTTTTTCTTCAATCGAGTTTATTTTTTTTATTTCATTTGAAAGAGTGTCCCTGAATACCCAACCCAACACCTCGACACTATTGCTCCATTCTTTTCTCTATTGGAAACTTTTCGTAGAAACGCTTTCTTCTTCTTCTTCTTCATCTTTTTTTTTTTATTATTTTTATAATATTTTATCCTTTTCTCGATTTTTTTTCCACGGTTTTGTGGAGTCCCCTTCCATCTCCTGGAATTCACCCAAAAGCAATAACCATGTTGGCTCTTTCAACAAAGAAAATATCCTATTGAATACAACCTTAAAAAGAATTTGGAAGAATGAGAGACACACTGGCGTCCCGTAGTTTTTCAATCGGCTGAAAATTTCATTTTTATAGTGTGTATATATATTATTTTGTGGGTGCAAATGTCAATCCTTGACCTGAGCTAAAGTATTTTCAATGGTGAAACAGGAAATGAGGGTTAAAGAGAATATAAAAAAAAAAAAAAAAAAACAATATATAAATAAAGTAAATAGTACCTTTTATGAGGTAAATAATTGTTAGGCAAACTGTTAATTTGCAGGTACCTTATTTTTTCAAATTTTTTACATTTTAAATAGTCAAATTATTACTGTTTAACTGTTATTTTTTATACTGTTAAAATTATTTTTTTATTCTTCATTTTTTAGACATTACTATGTCACAAAGCTTAGCAATAAAAAATAAATAAATATATATTTTTATAATGTAAACTAAAAAAGCTTTAAACATGATAGTCATATTTTGTATTATTCATGTTGAATTCCTAAACATATTTTATCTATGTTTGTTGACTGTCTTCCCTCGTCTTTCTCATATTCATCAAATTTTTTTTTCTATTTATTTATGTTATTTTTTGTTTCATTTTTTTTTCCATCATCCAGTACTTATACTTAATTAACTTGACATGTATTATACCTGTCCAGTAGACAATAGAAATGTGTCATGCTATTTTAGCCACGTGTAGTTTCTCAATCACCGTGAAATGTGTAGGATCATATATATTGTTACTATAGTATATATACACACACAAATAGTAATTTTTTCATGCTGATATTTTCAACAGCAAGAGTTAAATAAAAATTTAAAAAAATAAAAAAAAAAAAACATCAAGAATGAGATACATAAAAAAATAACAAATAATAAAATTTAAAAAAAAAATTAAATTATGATAAATTCCAATAACTTTTGGACCAGGATATATGTAAATTTGTCTTTGAAATGAAAAGAGCTAGTCAACGAACGAAGGCCATAATAACCCACCAGAAAAAGCGAAAATTTTTCGGCAAGAAAAAAAAAATATAAATAAAATGATTCGGAGTGATAATCAATTGAACATGTATATATATATAAAAAATAAAAGAATGAACGTCACAAAAGTTGTGGAAGAAGAACTAGACTGTGGTGTAAATCATACACCCGGACAAAGCCGCTTAACGACCCGACAAAGGACCGGCTCAGCATCTCAACGAATTATATATATACACATATAGAATTACGAATATCTTTCGCACCTTTTTTTTATTTTTTTTTCTATTCTTTTTCACCCATTTTTTCATATTTATTTTTATATATGTATTATAAGAATTTTATATATATAAATTTTTTATACGAACGAGTTTTTCAGTTTAAAAAAAAATATAAAATTTATAGCGATTGCTACTTTTGTCTCTTATGATAAAAAGGATTCGTTTATCCTATAACAATTTATTTTTTATTTTTTATTTTACTTATATATCCAACAACATAACTCATGATTGCTAAGACTGAATTTAAATTTACGAATATCTCTTATATCATTTTTATTAAAAATAAAAAAATATATATAAATAAAAGGATCACAAGGATGTTTATATGAAATGCATATGTACATTATAATATGTAGCAAATATTATATTTTTTAAAATTATTAACACACACACAAACACACTGATTTAAAAAATAAAAATTTTATCGTAATAAATTTTTATAATTTATGTAATGCAAAGTGTTAACACGACAAATACACTAATTTTTTTTTTTATCAAATATATAACACAATAAATATTTAATTTCATTCAAATATTTTTTAAATAATAAATATTTAAATTTTTTATAAAATTTATATTCCAAATAATAATTTGAATAAATTAGTATTAAATTGAGAATAAAAAAATCATCATAATGAGAATAAAGAAACAAGTGGTGATAAAATTTTATATTTGATGATACGTGAGATAAAAAAAAAAATTACAGTAAACATTTGTTCAAAATCACCTCAGAGGTATTTATATATATATATTTTTTTATTTGAAAGAAAGTGAAAAGGATTAGCGCAGTAGTCGTTTAAACTTGTTTGGAATTTTGAGTTGACTATATACATATAACTACCGTATAATCAACTCTTGATAAACATAAAAAAATATATTATTTGACATAAATAAGTATTAAATAATAAAATAAAAATTTATATTTGTTTATGAATTTATAAATTTAATAAATTTATTTGATTACAGGTGGTAAGTTCAATGGATGCTATGAAATATTCAATGGCTGAAGCTGATAAATATCGTGCAGCAACATATATGCCACCAAGTTCACTGGCAATGAGTATGTATCCAGATCCAAAATATCTTGACTCTAGTCCAAAATATTTAGAACGTAATTATTTTGATTCGGCAAAAGCATATTTTGAACATTCAAAGCTATATCAAAAATCAATTGGTGATTATAATCGTTCAAATTATGATACAAATAAATTATATGAAGATTCAAGTCCAGGTGGTGGTACAGCAAGATCACCATCAATATCTGAATCACCAGATTTACATAAACAACATATTACAAATGATAGAACAAATGAACAACATAGTTCATCAAATACAAGTACAACATCATCAACAACACCAACATCATCAGCAGCAAGTCCTGGAGCAACAAATTTACCAACTTATTATCCAGGTAGTGGACAAACAAGTGGATTATTATTACCACAAATGAGTCAATATGGTGGCTATCAACCAAATCCAGCAACTGCTAATACACGACCAGTTACTGTCATATACTGACCCGATAAAAATAAGCATCAAACAGTCGTAAGCAAATATCAATCGCCAATTTATTTACCCTAGAAAATCATTTAAATTTTTTTTTTATTTTAAATTAAATATAAATTAATAAAACATTCAAGTTTTTTACATATAAATTTATTATTTTTAAAAAAAAAACAAATATATATAAAATTTTCTTTTTTTATTTAAATAAATTTTTTGGTACGATATAAATTTTCCTGCCATTTAAAAATTATATAAATGTAAATAATCATTCATTATGTAGATTTAACGTATATAAATATTATATTATTATTATTTTTTTATTATTATATTATAAAATTATTACTAAAAATAAACTCAGCATAGATAAATATTTGTTTTAATTATGAAAAAAAAATTAATAATTATTGTTTTAATTTTATTTAAATGCTGATGTGTCAAGTGAATTTATGTTGATGGCTCTTCAAGTCTTCTTCTATCAATAATGTTTAAAAGTCTATATGAAATAATAGCCGTGAAAAAAAAAATAAAAATATTTGCTCATAGTCGTTGCAATGAAAAATAAAAAAAATAAAAAAAAAATAAAAATACACTGCAAGCACATATAGAATTATTGTAAATAAATACGTGGTTAGTTTGTCATGAAAACATTAGGTTTTATTTTTGCTGTAAAATATAGAAAATAAAAAAATAAAATTGATGAATTAAAAAAAGTATCACACATATAACAGTCCAATGACGCATTTTAAAAATTTTTGTTGTTAAAATTTTTTTTTTTTCGTCAAAATGAATTGATGTATTTGATAGTGATTATTGTGATCATTTAGCTGATTGTTTTTTTAAAAATCAGTATCGATTTATTCACTCCAATTATTTGATAAAACGATGAGATAAAAAATGTATTTATTCGTGTTGTTTTTGATGTTGTTATCAGTGATTTTTTAATCATGTGAATGGCACTGTAAATAAACAACAAATATTGTTATCATTATGCATGCATATGTAAAAATAATTATCATTAAAACAGCCAGCATTTTTTTTTCATTAAAAATTCATTTATTAAAAATAAAGGTTTATATTTTTCTTTCCCAACACCAAGTCATTACCAATTATTATAATTGTTTATCGAGCTTTTTTTCATCATACATAATATTCTCTATTTTTTCTCATTCATTATGAATATCAATGACTGTGTTGATACTTTTTGTTGTTTAAATTTAATGATAATCATTATAAAAAAGTTTTTAAAAATGTAAAAAAATTATTATTATGATAAATAAAGTAACTGTGAAGTCTCGATTTATCTGAGATATAACTTGGATATTATTGAGCGACAAAAAAATTCGTAATGTATAAACAATTAGATATTTAATAATAATTCTAATTGTTATCAGATATTATCATAGTCATTAATAATGAGATTAAAAAAAAATAAATTAATAAAATTATCTCCATATTTGTCATTGGAAACAATTGTATTTCTGCTATTGAAAAAAAATTAATTGACACTTATTGTATCCCAAAGTGGATGATGATACATAACTAGAAAAATAAAAAGCAAAAAAATAAAAAATAAAATAAACAATACGTATCAGGAAAAAATGAAAAATTTGTTTCTTTATTTACACAAAAATCTTTTAATAAAAATTGATATTAAAATTAGAAACTACAAGGGGATGAAAATCATTGACGTGATGGATCCATTGTCTTTTTTTTCAAATCTATAAAAGTGGATGATGATGATGATGATGATGATGGTGACGATCATCGACAGCTGAGTTTACCAACAACAGAGGGTAAATTTTTAATTTTTTTATTTATTTTTTAATAGAAGAATGACAAAATGCTTGGATGCGGATTCTTCCTCAACCTAGATAGGTACAATTTAAAAGAAAAAAATCCTATTGTCATTTTATTGTTCTCGTAATCGAGGGTCGAGTGTTCTGTTTTTGAGTCGCTCGATCGATTGTTCATTCTAGCTGAAAACAATAAGCCCCACGACTTGCACACTCTCAATATTATTTCCATTGTTATATACAAAAATATTATATACAAAAAAAAATAATTATACAACATCAGGTGCAATATTATATTCTTCTTCAAACAATTACAATTAATATATATTTTAATTGAAAATTTTTATACTCTTTTTTTTTTAAAACTTAGAAATCAATTATATAATTAAATATTGATTGAAAAATTTAAATTTAAAATTATTTTATACGCTTTTGTAAACAATTATACAACAAGCTCATATTCTAACGAAAAATTTTATCAATAAATTGAATATATTAATATCAAAAGTAACAAAAAATATATTTAAAAAGAAAACCAAATAAATTATTAACTAAATAAAATATTCTTTTTTAAAATGTATTTTTTTTTTTTTTTCATTTATTTATTTATATTATTATGATTATTTTTCTTCTTTTTATTCCAACAAATAGAAAGAGTCGTGATGCTATTGTGCCTTGAGAATACGTCTCCAACAGTCCTTTTGAAAGCGTTTGATCCTTTGTGGCAGACATTCTCAGCCACATTTTCAGTTAGCCCTGTCAAATTGACCAAGTATCCCTTTGCACACTCCCAAGTACCTTCTGTATAAAAAAGTATATACACACTATATTCTTAAATATAAAATTCTTTTCACACAGAGCAAAAACTTTAACCATTGTATAAAAACTAGCAATAAAAGGTACCTGCACATTTAACAGGGACATAAACAATATACAACTGTTTTTCATTGTTGTCAACATGGTCACTTTACTACAACGGCATAAAAAAATCATAAAAAGTCTTTTTTTTTTATATATATTTTTTTATTTCATATATATATATAAATTTTTTTTCAGGAAATTTAACTGTGTCGATTGAGAATCTCTGCTTTTCGGATCATTCAACAATAGAGATTGGGACACTACCCTTGAGGTGTGTGCCTTTTGTATTATTTTATAAACGGAAGCAGCTGCAATCGCATCAAAACTATATTCGTAATACAAACTATTTTATTTTATAAAAATTTATATATGTATGTTATAAAATTAATAAATATAATCTCAGAGTCTATTGAACATAATGTTGCACCTAACGTGCACAATATCATTTGCTATTTATCTGCTCTCATTTTTTTTTTTTTTTTTTTACTGATTTTTATTGAGCACACGCCTCTATTCATCATAAATACAAAATCTGCATTCATGAGCATTATGAATTATGACAATCTTACCTTTTGATCTTTGATATACAAAATTTTCAATTGGCAGGTATTTTTTTTTCAAAATAAAATATACATATATATTTTTTTTCCATTGAAATATATTTGAGGACAATGTAGGTACAAGGAATAATCAAATATTAAGTATTGATGAATTTATTATATTGATAGGCACATGTTGAATTTTATTTATTTTTTTATTTCATACAATTGGGGATATTTTTTGATGTCATCTTTCATGTCACATCATTAAGAACGTGCGAACAATATAGCCTCTGACGATGCTACCCAACATCAAAATAGAGGTGAGAAAAAAATATTCAATCCTTATAAAAGTATTGCTTTTTACAATACAATATTTTTCACTATTAATATATATATGAAGACGTATATGACTTGCATATTTGTAAGCACAGATGTACAGTGACTGAAAAAATGTTCGTTTTAAATTGGTCATACTCTTAAGTTGGAAACTATTCAGGTTCTATTTGTAGAAAAAATATATGTAATAATAGAATAATTTGATGATTGTCGATATAAAGATGAGTGTGAATATATTTATAAATAAACTAAAGTTAATTAGTATCTGGTTTATTATGTTGTACAGTCTGCTGAATTGTTGGAATGTGACCCAAAGATCAAAATATATTTCATTGATGCGAGTGGCCTTGGTGGTAGCATCAAGGATTCCAACGTATCTCTTCAAGGTGGTTCTTGAGTGTAGAATCCTAAAGAATTTACCGTCGGCATTCCATCTCACACTCACAATTGGAATCCACAACCATGTTGTATATACAAAACGGTCAATCTCGTGACTTTTTTTTGTATTTATATATTTTATTTTCTTATTCCTTTTTTTTATCTATAACCTTTCTTTTCTTGTTATTATTTATTGTTAGTTTTTTTTTTTTCATATCTCTCTTTGTTGAATTAAATTTTTTTGGTTTTATTTAAATATATATTTGGCTAGAGGGTCAGTATAATTAATTGTTTCTTATTATTTAACTTAGAAATACATGTGCTATTTATTTTTGAAATAAACAAAACAAAATTCATGATAAAAAATAAAACAAAAAACTATTGTACATTGTTTTAGTAATCAAGGGTATATTTGTTTAATTTCAACAGTAATTTCGGTATTTTCTGTATATAAAAATAAATAAAAAAGGTCTTTTTGATTTGCGGCAATCGTGAAAATAAGCCATTCTCTTCCTCTCCAAATTTCATGAACTGTAGCTTGGACTGATTGTAGATTTTGTCTGAATGGTTTTTTGGTCGATGAGACTCATAATGTATATATATTCTCCCCAACTCTCCTCTCTGAACCCTCAAAATTAAACTCTTCGTATCAAAAATAAAATCCAATGTCTCGTCTATTGAAATATCTTAAAAGTTTCAATTTTGTGGTCTCTCCTCATCAACAGACAAACAAATAAATGAAAAATAAAAAACTCAACCTGCAAAAAGCATCATTATAGATTTCTTTTCAACACAATTTAATTGGAAATTGATGTATCATTGTAACAATATAATTGTCATCTTCCATTTCAGGCTATTATTTTTATTTTCATTGTATATTTTATTTAGATGTATACTGATAAAAATATATACTCAATGATACGAGATAAAAATAAATTTATCAATTTGTGTGCGTGATTGATCATACTGATTCACCCTCTTCTTGGTCAAGTGCTAAATAAGATAAAATACTCTCATAAAGTTTTACAAAAACATATTGATTAAATGACATTATCCCTTTTAATATAATTGAAGTTTAAATCAGTCGTTGGAATATATTATCTCGTTTTAATGTTATTAAAATTTTTTTTTTTTAACTTAACGACAACTTTAATTTAATTGGCTTTCAACAAACTTTATATTACATTTTTTATTTACATAAAATTTGTCATATTATTATGAGTATAATGTGTGCAAGTTAATGATATTATTATACTAACTAAATAATTATTATTTTTACTATTTTGTCATCATTTTGCCGAGCTTGCAATAATATTATAAGATGCTTCCTCGTTGGCACTGTTTCTTATGTATACCCCTTTGATGCCACTTGTACTGTTTATAAATAATGACAGTTGAATGACTTCTTGGAAGCAAAATATCATTTATACACAAAGCCATAAAAAAAGCTGCATATATGTATTTTTTTTTAAATCAATAAATATCATTTATACAACTAAATTCATTATAATAATTATTTAAATTTTTTAAAAAAATACACCAACAATGTTCATTCTCTCTTGTTTTTTTTTCACCAACAAAAGTCGTATTGTAAAGAAAAAAAGAATTTTATATTCTTAACCTAATGAAGTGTAAAAAAAAAACACAAAATAAAAAAAAATAAATGTTAAACTAATTGGTGTCCTATTATGTTATACTTTTGATTAAAAAAAAAAATATATTTCTAAAATATATACAAAATATTGTATAGATATTTGCATTCAACAATATGTTTATAGGTGAAATGTAAACTATATATATATGATGCATCTAGCCTCAGGGCCAGTGTTTGTTCAGGCACAAATTGTAAATAGTATTTATGTTAAAGTTATAGACATTGAATCCCTTTATACATGTACATATTGGACTGTCATACAAATGTGAATTTGAAGCAAGAAGGGCGGTACCAAGAGGTGTACTATTATATATATTATTGCACATGTACATATTATTGTTATGATTATTTACACTTTTGGATTGTATAAACGTGTCAACAGTTATGCTGTCGATGGCATATGTGTCCACGTGATCCCACACAAGTTTATACAAAATTTTCTACAAATTGCACACACAAATACACACAAATTTTCATACAGTATATACATTTATGAATCGTAAATTACATCATGTATTTATGAATAAAATGAATAAGGACATAACACTATGGGGGCTGTTACAACATGTATAATGATTATAATAATCATCAACATGATAATATGTACACCACAAAATTTAAAAGCCTGATGATATATAACACCCTGTGTTCAAATGAACTTGCGTTTAACTTGGGAGGAGTTGACGAATGACTATGACAACTATATGCACACACTTAAACAACTCCTTCATTTTCTATAATAGATCACAACAACACATTTGAATGGCCCCTATATTCTATCTCTTTTTTACTCTTTTCTTTTGATGCAGTATATACTTTTACTGAGTACATGCAGTATGACAACAATAAAGCATCTCATCTTTGTATAGAAACATTTGTATTATTTTATTCACACATAAGTACACATATCATATGCATATATTTGTTTTTTTTTGTGTTATTAATTGAAAAATGCATACGAACTAGATGCTTCTTATGAAATTGAAAAAAAATGTTAGTTAAACATTTAAAGATGTTGAAAAATTAAATTTTCAACATTTCCTTTCGGCTAAATATCTTTTTCTTTCATTCAATTGTTTGATAAATTGTTTATCACCTGTTTACAATGATATTTATTTGTTTTTCATAAAGATACTGCTATGTATTTGTGTAAAATGTGAATAAAAAATAAAAAAATGACGTTGAAGCGATTGAGTACTACAGTTTGGTACAAAACGTGGTGTATTGTAGACAACAAAATAAACAGAAGCTATTGTTATATCAAATCTATTGTTGTAATTCAACAGTCGGTTCCTTTTACACCATTGACATGTTGTATTGGCATCACCGGACCGTGCCTACTTATTATTTATACATACACACATTTAGTTTCATGTTATATATGTAAAAACACGATGATACAATAAACAGTAACAAAATATAAATTAACAATAGTATAAATATGATATACAAACGTATTTAATAAACATTTAAGTAACAAAAATTATCCATATAATTTTAAAACAAATAAATAGAATTATTTTATTATTTTTGGTATTGAAAAAGTGAAACTACATATGCGCCTATCTCAATTATTGACGTGTATAATATATGTTATATAAAAATAAAATATATAAATTCATGAAAAGAATTAAAAAACGATATGCATGAAAAAAAAATGAATAAAGTTTATAAATTTAAAAAGAAAAATCCAATTAACGTGGTGGAATTGGTTCATTGTTACGTGGCAAAATTTGAGAATACCTATATAGCAGGATGACGGGGCTTGGTTTTAGCATACATATATATACTGTTGAAATAACAATCGATCGTTTTGTTAGCTGATTGTTCATGGTATATATATATACATATGCATATTAAAATGAAATACACAGAGGAAATAAAACATTGTCAGGGGAAAGAAGAGGGACAATCATATACGCACAGACGATACGCTTCAATAATCATTCAATGTGTAACAAATACAAAAAAAAAAAATGCAATAACACCTGGTGACGATGAAGAAACGACTTTTGGATGAATCATAAATTAATCAAAAGAAATAGAATATTGGTATAATAAAAATATAAATGCATTGTTCAAAAATAATACGCATATGAAGAAAAATATCTAAAAAATATTTCTGGAAATTATTTCCGGACCAAAAATGCAAACAGGAAATTTGTGGTTAACTGGGTTTTATATTTTTTAGATATTTATATTGTAAAATAAAATATAGAGTACAGAATTTTTTGTATAAACAACAACGGATGTTGCACGTTTATATAGGACCTGTAAAGAGTAAATCATAGTAAAAAGAAAAAAATTAAAGGAATCAAAATATAAGTTTTATTCTGTAAAATCAAGAAACAGAATTCCGGAAAGGGCCGCATATACAGCCATTTGTTGTATTATTATTTTTTTTTATTTTGGACAATAGATATATACACAATGAATATAAATACACTAACAAAAACTTGGCGATTGAAATTTATATATTTGTATGATGAATTATGGGAAAAAAAACGGAAACGTATGTTTTATACCAGTTTCCCCCGTTTAGTAGCATTTAGCTCGGTTCACTGCTTCGTGTGGCATTTATTTTTATCATCATAGTCTAAAAGTTGTAGTGAATTTTAGTCACCCCATCATCATATTTTCTTGAGTACCATATACATTTTCATCCCTCTTATAAATATTTTTTTCAAAACTACCACAATTTATATATCCCAAATTTAATGTCATATTTATTTTCATTTTGTCAATCTGTTTTATTATCACACAATTATATCATTATTACAACACAATATATTTCTTTTATAAAATATATTTTTAATTCATCCGTTCAATTGCGTCTTTCAATGTAAAAAAATAATTAACAAGTGTCTTGCTCTTTAATTAATACAACAAAAAATATTCAGTCACTCTTTAGAGTTGATAAAAAAAAACAAAAAAAGCTCATGAATAAAAGCTTTGTAAATGTTGTTGCTTTTTAATTTAAGACAAATTTTCTTGGTTTTATTTTTTCACGTATAAACGTTTAAAATTCCTGGATGGAAATATTTCGTGTAAAATGTTGATAAATTATAAGAAAAGAAAAAAGTCTTGTCTACTCTTATTATCAAGATAAAAATTTTATAAAAAAGGGTTGTCATTAAATTTGATTACTTATTTGTAAAGTAAAAAAAAAAAAGAGTGATTATGTCATATAATTTGAATATATTGTCGGACAAAATTTGAGATACAGCATGTATAAGCTGCATTGTAATTCTATGTAGTTGTAATGTTTAAGAGACACCTTGCAGGTGTATATTGATGTATTATATATTGAGTAAAAGCTAACTCTACTGGCAAGCCGAAAACCCTTGTCGTTATCGTTCACCGATAGCGAGTTTAGTACGCTGAGTGGCAAACCGACGGGTTTCAATGTGTCTCGACAATGTAGCCAACATTTGGGCATTCAACAGTAGACAATGCCACGTACATAATGTCATAATGGAACAGGGTGGAGTTGCCTTCCGTCCTCTTTCCCATTCTCAGTGCTACACCCCTCTTATAATATGTATATATATACTACTCACCCTCTTTTCATCACCCGGAATTTTCTCATTCTATACAGCATATTTATTTGCCAAAGTATAACTCAAACTCCTCATCTTCATCAGGCACGTTTGCATCAAATTTTTCCTTTTTTATCTTCCATTTTTTTTCATATATATTTGCCTCTCTTGAAAAAAAAAAAGACCATCATCCGCTTGGCGGATGAAGTAAGCGACTATGCTAAATATATTGTCTTCATAAAAAAAAAAAGAAAATGAAAAATAAGATAAAGTACATCTCTTACCATCACTACAAAATTTGACACGGTGACCATGGGAGTTTGAAAGTTAGGGTGCTGAAAATAAAGGAAAAATAAAATTTTATATAACAGTTATAAGTGTCTTTGTGTTCATACAATACTGCAGACCAATCCTGTTGAGTGTGACCATTTTACGAAAAATGAAACTTTACCTGAATTTAGATAATTTTTTGTGCGTGTAAAAAGTCGTAAAAACATTGAATATGTCAAAATATAAGAATGATAAATTACTTGTACAATTTAAACAACAAAAAAAAAAAAAAAAAAAGTTACACTGGTCTTTTCAAATTTATATTTTCTTTTTTTTTTTTTCTTTCTTTCTATTCTATTGAATTTTAACAGTGTGACAAATTACACCTCATTTATTATGAAATTTTTATTTTCTGAAATTTAAAAGGAAAATCCAAGCATAACAATATACCTTATTTTCTACTTAATTTTAAACATTATTTTATGAAGTAAACAATACATCATTTTTCGTTATCTTTTATTTCAAATATTTACAGTTAGAAAAACAAAATAACATTTTTCAAATGTCAAAATAGATTGACATTTATTGTTTAACAAAGAATATTCAGTTTATATATATTTATTTATATTATTTATTAACAATCATTTAATTTTCGTTAATTTCAATATTTACATAGCGAAATGATCAATAATAAATGTTTACATTGACAAAATCTTGTAATTAAAATTTGAAAAAAAGCTCATACTGAACAAGTGCTTTTATAATTTTTTTCTGTATCAAAATAAGTAAATGAATAAAAATGAAAACAGCAATATGTACAATACCTATAAAGGCAAAAAAATTGTAAATATATAAATATGAATAGAAGCAAAGCCACTCACGGCAGCTAACGACCGTCGTCGGCTTATCGTTATAAAATCGGGGTAACTAAGTTGACGGAACGAGTAGTAGTGAGAGGAGGAAGTATTTGAAGCGCCTCACGCGCACGGATAGGTCCTGATGTATATAAAAGTTCGGTATGGATGCCAAGAGGGAAATAGAGAGAAAAAGCGAGTGATAAAGAAATAGAGGGAAATGTAAGAGGAACAGCAAAGAGGCAAAAGGGAATAAAACGAGGGAATCGACTCCGTGGAACTCTTGCGAGCGGAATCGCGACTCATGACAAGGGGCTGGTTTAATATATATATAGCAATGTGCGGGGGTGTTGTGGGTATAAAATAGGGAATGATTAAAATAATGAGCCTGTCGAGTGTGAGGGTCTACTATACTACTGCTACGACTACTACTATGGCTATATAGAGAAGGAAAGAGAAATATTCCAACCTGATATACATAGAGGTATATAGGATTGAAAAAAGGGGATGATATTGTGATGAAACAATGTGGCGTACGTCTCCTCCCTGTTTTCCCTTTTTTTCCTCATCCAACATCAGCTTATACCAGCGAGCACGACATCAATTGACGCTATATACCCCCTTACCGACCCGAGCTTTTGATAGCTCGGTGTTTTGTCGTTTGCTCTCTCGAAATCCTATATGTACTATGTTATTGTATGTATATTCTCATGTTCAGGGGGCTGTGCTTTATATATTAACTAATTTGTAGAAATTTCCAGCGTTGCGTTCTTTGCTTATTAAATAAATCGAAAACACGCAAGTATAACTTATAAGGGTATGTCTTATGCTCGAATTTGACTCTAGGCTCATAGCGTCCTATATATCGATATAACAAACGTTCCGGTTGGCAAATTGAAATGCAGATAATATTCAAGGGGGTTTTCTTTATAAATTAACCAATTTTCAGAAATTTTCAACT
>JAPYYR010000888.1:31662-76860 GCA_030523065.1 Aphidius colemani | reverse complement strand
ATATAATTAAAAAAGTCTTCCAGCCGACAATTTCACTGTACATAATTTGCAATGATATCACAACAGGGGGTTAATAAGACCATCATATGTTTAGCCATCCTTATGGCCAATCAGTATATAGTTAACTATATATAAATTAAAAAATATTCACTTGATTACATCGTCAGATTATTATCTCCATACACCTATGTAAACACCATACTTACATTTTTTTTTCTATAATCATCTATCGAATGTCTTCATCAATACAGTAAAAAATAAACTTACACATACATAAATGAATACATTTTTACGTGAAAATATATATTTTTAGTCAAAAAAATGCTGTTTTTGTCGTCGTTTTCGTCATCGTTGTCGTTTGTCATCCCACCTTACTCTTATAAAACATCTACGTCTCTCAATGTATGTATATATACAAAATAATGTATAGATATATACGGCCCTTCCGTATTTTGAATACAAAAAAGCACCGAGTATTGTCGTTCTTTACAAAAGACATACAATGAAAGATGTGTGAATCAGCAGCAATGGACATAATGCAAAACCCTGAGAGAGTTCAGGGGAGACGTTCTGGAGCAAAAAGAGAGAAAGAGTGAGGAAAAGAGGGTGATGCTATAAATTTTTTCATGCATATATCTACCCCCTTTCTCTCCTCTCTTGTAGTTTTCGTATATATATTTTTTTAAAAAACCTTGCAACCCCCTCAATCACCCACTTTGACATTTCACCTAAAAGCAAACAACATATTGCAATGTGTAATGTTATTTTGTTTATATTATATAATTGAATCGAAATCTCTTTATCGATTATTGAAAATAAATGTGTAATATAATTTTAATAAATAAAATTAAATGAAAAAAAAAATAAATGCAATTTTTTATTAATTAAATTGGCATTTTTTTTTTTCTTGGTAAAAAGTAATTGTAATACTACGTTATTGTGTGTTTATGGTAACATTTTAATGAGGAAAGTTGAATGACAAAATATAAAATAAAAGAATGAAAAAATAAAAAAATTAATTTTCATAAAAAAAAAATGTATAAATATATATACAAATAATAATTGTGAAAAGAGGTATTATTGTATGATGGAACGCCTCTACATAAAATGCGCGCGCGCATTTACAATTTCATATTGAAAGTTGAGATGTATTTATATCCTCTCTCTTTCGCCATGAAAAGGTATTAAAGGGTGGAGACAAAGGGAAGCACCGCCCCTATAATACTAAAACAATGGAGTTTAAACAATGCTCATCTGTATAAAATATTTATACACAATAAGAAGAAAAATAATAATAAACTTGTATATTTTTCAATATCAATTATTTAGCAACTGAAAAAAAATATATAATTCACATACGTTAAATAACAATAAATATATTATTTTTTAATATTCAATTTATATGTATACATATAATACATAAATTTATAATAATGTAAATTGCATGCATTTTAAAAATTTATAACAAAAAAATAAATAAATTCAATGAAAAAATAATAATAGAATAAAAAAAAGGGTTCAAATTTGTATATAAATTGCATGTATAGAAATTGATTGATCATCCTGACAATAGAATAGGCAATAAAACAAACTAACATCGAATAGAAAAAAAAAAAAAAAAAAAGCATACGCCCGGATATAATAGTATAATAGGGTAGAATAGACAGACTACACGTAAATGATCCGGAAAATGTAAATGATGGTGAAGTAACTAAACATTGAGTCAATGTCATCGAAGCCTATCCTAAAACATATTTGCCAATGTGTATATGTAGCCCTCAAAATATCAATCTAAATATATATTGAATGTAATCCAATTGAGAATATATAAATGCTAAACTTAATAAATAAAAATAGTTACACTATTAAATGTCAAAAGAATAAAAAAATTAAAATTTTTATACATATACCTTTTTCAATTGAAATACAAAACGACTAAAAATCTTCTGACAAGACAGATCAAAAGTTTTACCAATTCTTATTATATAATACATATCCATAAAGTATATCGTTACAAAATGTGTACAAGAGGGAGGGTTACATCCACCAAGAAACGTAAAAAAAAAATTTATTTATAAAAAAAAAAGGAAGAAAGACATGTACAAAATACGAGGAGAATGAGGTTTGACTATATTTATTTTTGTTATTTTTTTTTTGAAAATGGAAGGAGTTTACATTGAGACTCCAGAGAGTAACCGAGATATATAATAATAGAAAAAGAAATAAAATATACAACAATAGTCGGCATGGCAACAGCTAGACTGCTTGGTGTGACAGGAGTATTCGTTTTGTAAGCATGATATGTATTTTGGTATACATTTGTTAGTGTTAGTGTGATTGAGGAAGAGAAGTAAAATGTTGAGAATTCAGATAGAATATTGTAGGTAAAAGAGATGAAGAAAATGATGGAGGTGGTATAAAAGGGAAAAAGAGGGTTAAAAATAAAAAATATGAGGAAAATACTCACTCATTCTATCTTTATTTTTCAGCTCTTGCATCCAACTCAGAGACTCTATTTCCATAATCTGCTGCTTTGTCAATTCTGAATTATGCGAAATAGGAGCTCCTCCCTCATCGGCCACCAGTCAATATATATCCAAAAGTTTGTACTTGTATACATAACAATCATTTCAAATCACATTTATATACAAATACATCAATGCAACTATATATAAATATAGCTTGTACAACTATACCCTCTATGATAGCTTGAGTATCCGATTATTTGCACAAAATCGATTTCACATGTTTGACCCCCCTTGTACCAATCATCACCAGCATCCAAATATATATACACCACATGAATAACCGCGAGATCATCTCGTGCGTATATATTTGTACGGGACACTGCACGCATATTTGCATTGTTAGATTAACCACACACACACACACAATGCCATGTGAATATAATGCTCAATTTTATATCTTTGCTATTAATATTATTTCTCCATGGAAACTATTCCATAACACTCCAGATTATATACTCAATTTTAACGAGATAAAAATATAAAACATTTATACTCGTCTTCTTTATGTATTGACTGTTATAATGCACTTAAATTTAAGGGTTAAATTTATGTTCGTATAAGCACAGTATTATATGTGTTTAAGCTTTTGTGATGATTATATTGCAATTGGATTTCTTGGAATTATAATTTGTTTTATGTACTTACTATATGTAAAATGAAAAAAGTAAATAAATTATTTTTTCAATTGCAACAGTTGCAGTATAGATGCAGTTAGTATACGCATCAATGTATGCCATAACGATACACTTGTTTTAGCATATCACATTGCATTTATACACTTGGATAAATTATAATTAATGTCAAGTAAATAGAGAGCCATTAAAATCACTGTGTTGAACTTCAAATGACAGAGAAAAAAATGTACATAGCTGACAAAGTAAACAACAGAAAAAGTAATAAAAATTTTCTTGCTGAATTTTTTCATGGAGATTATCAAGACAATTAATTATCTGACGAGCTTTTCACGAGAAATAAAATTGTCATATATACAATGTTCAAGATAAAAAAACATTTTCATACGTTTAACAGTACACATGTATGCATTTCCAACATAAAAAAAAACCTGTTAATATTATTCAGTTATAATTTACCCTTTGAAATTTTTCATATAAATAATTGAAAGAAAAAAACACATCATAAAATATATGAAATAAACTAAAGTATCAATAGATATAATTGCTATCTGCATAAATATTCGACATAAAATATAGTGAGTATAATAAAAATACGATAACGCACTTTAACTAAAAGTGGACATAAGAGTCATACATATATTTATAACAGCAGATATTTGTATAATATATAAAGTACATTATACAGAGAAAAAGAAAAAGGTTAAAGACGTGAATTGCGACAAGAAAGCGATAGAAGAAAAATAATGTATAAAAAAATATATCGAAAGAGGAAAAGAGGGCGAAATTGTTTGAGTATATATATAAGGGATGGTGATGGTGGCTTGCTTCGTTGAGATGATGATGGTAGTAGGAGAAAATAATTTAAAAGCTGAATTGAATTTTTTTTTATTTTATTCTTTTTTACTCGACGAGTCTTTCGTTGGGGGCATTGGGTGGCGGACAATGGCTCAATGGCGATGTATCAAGGAAAGTCGAGTCGCGGGAGAGACTAGCATTGTATCGGTCTTTTCTATGTATTTATTATTTTTTTTTCCTGTCTTTATCTGCTTTTCTGTGTCCATATGTTTATACTCATTCAACTGTGTATGTGTACTTTCTTTCACTCTATATTCCTGCATATATATTTTTTATTTTTCCTATTTTTTTAATCCATTTTTTACATTTTCTACATTATATATATATAATGTGTAGTATTAAACACAATCAGAACACATAAGCTCATGTTTTGTACAAAAATATATAAAAAAAAAAAAAAATTATGACAAAAAAACAAAGTTTATCTTTTATTGCTTGAACGGTCATTCATTTTCATTTGCCTTTATTTACTTCATCTCTTGTATTTTTGATGGTCAAAAAGTTTTTTTAAAATTTAAACTCCAAGTAATTTCTATTGTATTATTTTAATGAAAAATAAAATAAAAATGTCTATTTGTTTGGTTATTTTTTTTCAAGTTAAATTGTATATCTATGTAGACAATAAGTTTGTATATAAATTTTAAATAGAAAGTAATTTAAAAAATTTTATATTTATACAAGTAAAATGTATTGTATTGGTTGATGTATATATAATATGTACAATGCAATGTGTATCATTGTTTGTTCAGCCTGTTTTACAAGATAGAGAGAGCTATAATAAGACTAGATGAATTTATGCATGATTTTCTCACACTTAGGGTAGGATATAATATTATTCTTATTCTTCAAAATAAGGCTATAAAATAATAAACAATACACAGGACAATTTTAACCACAAAAAATGAAAGATTGTACACAAAAACATTTGTATTGTTAAATACCAAATCACCATTTGTTTCTACACTTTAAACTGATAAGTAATTGACACACAAAATAAAAAATCTAGATCTATTTTAATAGTCAGAAACTACGAAATTTAACACCTTTCCTCTTTCTAATTGTTCAGGCATTGATCAGGATAAAATATCACTTAAAAAACATCATCATCATCATCATCCTCACCACAAAAAAGAAAAGACCAAGGGGAACAAGTAAATGAATAAATGAATAAGGGCAAATATAAAAAAGGATATTAAACAAAAAAAAGAGTAAACAAAAAAAACAAGAAAATTAAAAGTATCGTAGACAAGACGCAGGAGCTCATTTGGTGTTTCTCGATGAATGGGTATTCATTATGATGCCTTGCAGTATAACAATTGAGTTCATTTTGTCTTTCTGCTTGTGGAATACAATAGTTTCTATAGTCAGTTGCTACCTCGAATCCGCCATCTTGACTCCATCGCGATGTTCTTTTGTTGACTTATAAAGCAGCTTCGAGAAAAGAGAAGAGACATAATATGAAAAAATGAAAATAAAAAAATAAATAAATAAAAAGATGATGGTTGAGGTGCAGCTTGGCAAGATGTATATACGTGAGTAAAAGAGACATTCTGATTGGAATAAGTAGAAGAATAAAATTTTTGGTATATATTTCTTGAATTTTCAGAAAAAAAACTGTTACATTATGTCTACACAATTCATACTAGCACAATTTTTTACAAGCTTGTTTGTTGAAAGCAAAAAAAAAAATATTCAACGAAGAAAAAAACATGTTTATTATTATTTATTTGCGTATAACAAATATAATTGAATTACATTTATTACAACAATAAGTATTTTTATTTGCACGAGTGTCTGAGATATGATAATAGTAATATAAAAATCAATTGTCACGTTAAGATGTATTATGAATGCCATCAGCAAATAATCTGCAATCGATGTCATTGACAACGAAACAGCATAAGAAGCATTATATAAGCTGGGTGAAAATTCGTGTTAAGATATGAGGGAAAAAAGCTTTTAATGGAACATCCGTTTGTGACAGGAGTTGATGATAATGTTTGGTACACAAATATATATAACAAAAAATGATAAAAAAAAAAAACAAACTAGCTCAACTAGTATATTTCAATTGAAATATATACGCACGTCCTAATCAAATCTATTGTTGGATAAACTCAAAACTTTATATTCTTAAGGAGCTTTTTATAACAGTTTTTCATAAAAAAAAAAAAAATGTAGATAATAACTACTTGTGATGATTTATTTTTAAGTCAAGATGTCCTTTGAGATTTTTGTTTGACAATGAAGTGTTAATTAGTGTTCGAAGAAGAATGATAAATTTATCATTAATTATCAATGAATTTATATAGACAATTTGGTGAGGTACATTTTTTTAAATTAAAAATGAAAAATATAATATAATATTTTCCATTTGACTTTGTAATACCGACAGAGAGAAGTTTGGATGAAAACGTGATGATATTTTATCGACAACTGGACCAACATCAGCATCCGAAAAACTCGAGATCAAATTGAGACAGAGCAAATGAATAAGCTTGCAATCGTTCATGTAAAGCTCGTGCTAATCATAAAATTACATAGAGAAGAGATTAGCCAGCTGTTGTTAATAGTTTATTAATAACAAACTTAAAAATTTCATTTATCTGTGTAACGTAAAACTGATGAAGAAACTTTTTCTATTCGAAGGTTAAAAAGTTATGAAAAAAAAGAGAAAACTCTTCAAGGCAATGAAAAAAATAAAAAGTCAGTAAAAGTAAAATAATGTAACCCTAAAGACAGTAACCCCTTGGAAAAATTTTTAAAAAATAAAAGAAATAAACCATCGCTTAGAAAGGTAAGTATTGTCAGGTATAATGGTAGAAAGTTTTGGGATAATTACATCAATAGATTTTTACGATGGGATTTATAACAAAGAAATTTACAAAAAACCAATTGAAAAATATTTTTATGTGATGGGGTCGAAAATTAGTTGCGCATTTTTCAGCTTTAACAGAAATATGACTGAAGAAAAATAAAAATTTAATTCAAGGTTGGCTCTTACAAGATATTGCCAAGTTATTGTACCTTTTTTTTTTTTTTTTTGACAGTAGGGGGTATGCTGTAAACCAAGTGGGTCCATTGGAAAGATAGAAGTGAAAATAAATCTTTCGTTTGGCTTACCACACAGACAACCGTAAAATATGAAAATCAAAAAAAAAAATTTGTATAATGTTAAATAATAATAATGTAAAATAAAAGTTAAAGCGTTTCGCAAAACTTTCTGATTATACAAAAGAAAATATTTTTTTTCCAAGGATACTACTATGTTTTAAAGGAAAAAAAGACAAAAAAATATATATAATTTTAAGTCACTAAAATTATATATATTTTCATTTTAAAAGTTACATTGTTATATGAAAATATTTTTAAATAAATATATTGTTTTTTTAATTCCAAAGATATTTCTTTTATTACTGACAATTGGAATTACCAGTAAAAATTTTACTGGACAGTAAAAAAATACAATAAATAAACGTTAAAGTATAATTACCAAAAAAAAATTTAAAGCATATTATAAAATCATATATGAAAACAATAGCTCTATTGTTTGTGAATTTTAAAGTAAAAATATTTACGGATTTTCAGCTCTGCTTTTCAACGAAGGGACAGACAATAGGCGTAATAATAGCCGGTAAACTTTTGAATTAATTAGTGATGTAACAACTTGGATGTTTGATATTGAACACTCATGATTTCTATTTTCAATTTTAAACTATACAATTGCTTTATAAATAAAAGAGTCCAGCAATCAAAAACATCTTAATAAAAATTTTAAATACACTTATCATTGTTTTAATTTCGTGTATTTTTAACCAAATAAAAATACCATAACTCATAGAACTATAATGTGATAATATATAGCTCAATGGATATAGGCCTTTGTTATTATGACAATTATTTTATTGATTAATCCAAAGGAAATAAATAAACAAAAGCTGAATTGACATAATATTGAAAAATAAATCAAGTTGCATGAGTGACAAATTAATAATGTCTGACTAAATTAACGTTCGTATCACTGAAAAATATTTAAATCAAATGCTGCAGTTGTATTTTCTATGTTTATTAAAAAGTATTATTTATTCAATCGTCTCTGATCATAAGACGACTTATTCTTTATGTACATTTGGAAAAAAAATTATTTAAATTACTTTTTTTCTTATATTTATATTGTCATCAATTATCTCCTCATATAGGCCTTTGTTATTATGACAATTATTTTATTGATTAATCCAAAGGAAATAAATAAACAAAAGCTGAATTAACATAATATTGAATCACTGAAAAATATTTAAATCAAATGCTGCAGTTGTATTTTTTATATTTATTAAAAAGTATTATTTATTCAATCGTCTCTGATCATAAGACGACTGATCCTTCATGTACATTTGGAAAAAAAATTATTTAAATTACTTTTTTTCTTATATTTATATTGTCATCAATTATCTCAACTTGTTTACCAAATAATTATTCATTTTAATATTTTTTCTCTGCAATTATAGTTCAATATTCAAACTAATTAAACTATTTTGATTTACTTGAGTCTTAAATATTGTCAAAAAATAATTAATACAAGGATCTTACCAACAAATGGGTGAATGTCACATGGCTTATATAACAATTATAATCCATAAAAATAACAATCAATGTACTTATACTGCCTTATTCATTATTAACATTAAAAAATAATGAATATAATGCCCATTGAGTATAATAGATACCTCAAAAAATATAAAAAACCTTAAGTAAAATATATCTCAAGCATATAATCCCCACATATGTATAGATATATACATGCATACAAAAATACATTGAAATAAATTGTGCCGATGAGATTTTAAAAAAGACTAGAGACAGGAAATTGAAGTGTAGCATTGGGTGTATAAACGGGGTGACAAGAGAAAGAAAAAGAAGAAGAAGAAGAAAAAAAAGGGGTGTGAGGTTTGGTCGATAATAGTGAAGGTACATGAATAGAAGAAGAAAACGAGAAGCTCGATAAGTCGACTGTGTATGCCCAGAAAAAAATTTCGTACATGTACCTTCCAACTGACGATATTTATTTTTTTTTTTTTATTTATATTATTTGATTTTATTTTTTCTTTTCAGGGAATGAGAATCGATACATTGCCACAGTTAAATCCTACAAAGAGATCGAGCCTTTTTATATGTCATGATATATAGCTTACCAATACGACTCTGATTATGTATATGTCCGGGGGTACACTGTTCAAGTACAATTTTGATGAGATAACCAACCCCATTCGCATGCACATATTACCACGTATATGTAGCAACGAGCCGGCGGTCTGTTATCCCCTGAATGTAAAAAAATAAAAAAGAAACCGGAAAAAGAAATAAAGAACAGAAAAAAAAATAAATAAAAACGTTTTTCCCAACGAAGGCAAATCTCTTCTTTGGAACTTGGCCATGTGAAATAAGCCAAACGTTTTTGAATACTAACGTGAACATGATGCGGATCGCATCGCATCATATACACACACGGTTTTATTGCAACGAACTTCAATACTAAACACTCGGCATGTGCCGAGACATTTATTATACTTTATCCCTTTTTTTTTTTTTTTTTTTTATTTACCTTTTTTCTTGTAATATATTTTTAGCAAATCATTTGTGTATGTTGTGTATTGTTGAATTTTTTCTTTTATAAATAATTTTTTATTTTCCATATTCCACCCACCACTTTGGTACATGCACATTTATTTGCATATAATATTTTTCAAACGAAAATTCATATCAGTTATATATTTCATTTACAAATAAATTTTAATCGAATTTTTTTAATTTGATATGAAATAAATAAAGCATACTGTACACACGTATTTTAATGAATTTTTCCAAATGAAAAATTTTAAACTTTTTTACCCTTTTTTTAGTCAACGAGAATGAAAATTTAATTTAGAAGAATTATTTCATATTAAATATAAAAAACTAATTTTTTTTTTTAGTTAAAAAAATATATTTTGTATTGTTGTGAAACAAAAACCAATTTATTCAGTAGTATAGACGTATATTTGGTCAGACAGATTTTATGTATGCATATTATAATACTGAAAAAATACAAAAAAAAAATTATTTTTAAAAAAAAATATTAAACAAAAGCAGTATAATTTTTTTCTGTGTATGTGAGTTGAATGGATTTATATACATGTATGAATTTTGAGAGTATAGATATAATGTTGAGTGTCACGATGGCGACAATGAGAACATTCTTCGTCTACAATAGCACTGACAATCGCCCACGATTTCGTATCCAGCATACGTAATGAAAAATATCTTTGTTCACCCATCATAAATCAATTTTTTATTTATTTATTTTTATTATTATTATTTAAACTTTTTTTTTTTTACATACAAATGTAGACTTACTTTTAGAAATAATAAAATAGAAAAGAGCAAAACAAAATTAAAGCTATTAATTGATAGATAAACAATGTAAATTTTATATTAAATTAATTTGTTTACCAATAAAATATTCAACAAATAAATGAACTTTTTAAATGTTTAAATAATAAATCATTAAATTTTAATTCATTGAAAAAATTATATTGAATTTATATAAAAAAAATAAAGAGAATAAAGAGAATAAATATATAAAAACAAGTCAATTGATCATTAGTTTCAATATACCGAACAATAAAACCGTATTCAGTGTTACATTGTTGAAGGGGACAACTGTGTTATCGAAGACAAACCTGAAATCACTGCATGCTATCATCATCCCCAATCTGATTATGAGGGCAATAAAAACTGTTGTTGGTGGGTAGAATATATACTATACATTCATTTTATATACCATGCTACATTTTCCATTCGTGATTCAAATATTGTTTACCATTATTGTTGTTATTGTTAATATTATTGCTACACGCTATTTATTTTTTTATAGTCTTGTCAAAATAGAAAAATATAAATTAATTAATTAAAAAAGTAATTATAAATTATTAAAAATATATAATAATTAAATATTCTCGTCTTTTTTTTTTATATTTAAATTTAAAAATAAATATAAATTTGGACAGACACGGTATTTGTTAATTAAATTTTACTAATGAATTCTTTATATTGCATTAATTTTCATTGTCCAAATTTTGTTGTAAATATTTAAACAATAATAATATTATTAATAATAATAATAACAAATAATGAGAATTAGGGTGAGAAACGGTAGTAATAGAGTTGAGCACTAGCATTCCTATTGTCCGGCTCCAGTTGATTTCCGGACTCAACCCAGAGAAGACGACTGGCTGATTGTGTCATTGTTTTCTGTCCCATTGAACAATGCAACTACAGATATATACCCTTCATCAAAACCAGCAATGTACCAAACATGAAATACTATACATTCAAATTTAATTTTATAAAATATATATATATAAAAAAAAATTGAAAAATATAAAAAATAGATGAATAAATATTGATGAAAATATAATATATTTTCAAATAAATAACAGTGTTTTCATATTGATAGGATCATCATATTTCCTGTGGACACTCGTATAATATATGTCACCAACTTATACAAGATGTAAATAAACTTTGACACTTTTTTTTATTTATTCATTTTCATATATATATATTTTTTATCTTATCTAAAAGACAGTTTACTAAAAACTTCTCATCCTGACCATACTGGACACTATTTTTTAAATTGAAAAATCGATCCATCCTATTCTAAATATTTCGATTACAATCAAACATTTTTCCATCTAAATTTTATCAATTTTTTTTTTCATATATCAAATGTACTTTTGCCTCTATATTCTTTACAGTATAAAAAAAAAATATTATATATACATTATTTAGTAAAAAAAATAAAAATGTAATTATGAGTTAAATAATGATAATAATTTTTTATGTTAAAAATTCCTACTATGTAATAATGCAACTTTTGCCAATGAGAATGTAGATAAGAACTTCTATATACTTTCTTTTATATTCCGTTTTTTTTTCTTCTTTATAAATATATTTTTTTTTTTATTCATTTTTTTTCCTCATTCCATTTTCCATCCTGCTGTTATCTTAGTGCGACGAAGGCGTGATTGCCTTTATGGGAAAGAAAGGGTCTTTTGCAACAGCGATAATGTCGTTTTGTGCGCATTGGTGGCACCGTGCCGGGCGTCGCGCCACCCTCAACAACCCCCTTGTCTCTTATCAGAAATAAAACTGAAAAAACTCTACCAGTTCAAGATGTTACTATAAGTGTAACAAAGAAATAAACTACTTTGTTTCATTAATCAAATTTTAAATGAAATATACATGTTATTCAATAATTGTATATCACAATTGTACATCACAGCAACAATTGGACATTGTACTCAAATTTACACGTTGAAAAAAATAAATAACAATAAAATTTACATAATAAAAGAATTAACACATCAAAATTATATTTAATATTTTTATTTTTATTTTTATAACGAAAAAGAAATGTATTTATTTAAATAAACTATAGTTGTCTTAAATTTTTTTTTATTATTAATAATTATAATAATTAATTTATTCATTGAATTATTATACATTTTGATATTTATTTATTTTTTTCTTTAAATTATTATTTAAACAAATGATATTGCTTGTTGGTTGTGTATAATGATATTCATTTTTTTTTCAAATTATCAATTAAATCAACAATAATTATTGACTAGTAAGCTGAATTTAGATAATTTATTTTTTTTTTTTTTAATATTAATTGTTAAATATAATTTTATATTTATATATACATTAATTGTACATAGATTAAGATATGTGTTTTTCTTATACGGAAGATTAAAAAAAATAATCCGACTAATATTTACTGAAATTTTTTTAATTACAATTTTATAATTTATCAAGTATTTTTATTAGCAATTTATGTATTATTTTACACGTTGTAAAATTTATCAATTACATTGTGTAAATATATATACATATTTTTTTTTTTTTTTAAATTCAATCTAAATCACTTGATACTTGAGTAATTTAATCAATTTATTATGATTTTCTATGCTCGTAGCTCTAAATAATTTCCACCAACACACTACTTGGTACACATCAAGATAATTGCATTAGTAAAATATAAATAATAATAGTAACAATCGAATAATATATTAAATTAAATTAATATTGCAAATAAGTAAACACAGCACCGTTATTAAAAAAAAAAACGAAAAAAATTTATAAATAAAATAAAAGTATAAAAATATTTATCGTTCATCTTCAGTGACATCAGTATTATTCAAAACATTTGATGAAGTTGCTGTAAAATTAGATGAAATTAAAGGTTCAACTCTCCACCAGTCAGGTGGTGGTGTTGTTGTCCAATTATTTGATACAAGGTTCCCCCGAAAATTAATATCTGGAAGAACCGGAAGCGGCCTTCAAATAACATGACTCCGAGTGGTTGTTATTATCGGTGAATTCGATGATGAAGAAGATGAAGATGACGATGTCAAACTTTGAACTGAAAAAGAATTATTGTTATCAATTGTTGTTGTCATTGTTGTTGTTGCAGGTGTTGGTGTTGTTGTTGCTGTTGATGATAGTGGTTGATGTCGTGGCAATGATGGTGAATGTTTTTCTTCTTTTTTAACATTATCAACTTTATTATCAACTAGTGATATTGTTGGATAAAGTGTAACACTCGTTGATTCACTATTTTTATTACGATAATAATAATCATCATTCTTAATATTATTATCTGTTGATTTACGATCATCATCAGTATTAAATATTGTCTGTTCATTATCAATTTTACTTAAATTTTGTGGTATATATATTGATCTTTTGATTGTATCTTTATTATTTGATGAATTCGGTGATGATGGACAATTACAATTTCCTTGTATACATGATGTTGGTGGCCATGCTGTTTGATGATGATGATGATGATTACTGTAAAAACCTCCACCACCATAAATTGCTTGAAATGTCAAATCAGCAGCTAATTTGCCACTATTTAATCCACTATCAACACCTAATTTATGCTGAATTGCTGGATAAAGTGAGTATGGAAATGATGGAAAAAAACGTGGTATTTTAAGATCATCATGATTCAGCAGATGATGATGATGATGATGATGAGCTGGTGGTACTGATGACATTGATGATGGTAATAAACCCCGTGATATACTACCAAGACTATCACTGTGTTGTGATAGTAATGGTGATAAATTAAAGCCAAATTTGTTTTCTTTTTTTATCAAAGATTTTGGCTTTCTCCGAGGACGATATTTGTAGTCAGGATGTTCTTTCATGTGCAACGTTCTGAAAAGCACAAAAAGGTATTTTTCAAGTAATAAATATTAGTTTAGCTTCTTCAAAAAAAAAGCACCGACCTATTTTTTAATAAAAGTATGAATATATAAATTAAACACTGCCTACATAGCTCTTCTATGAATTTAAGATTCAAAAACAGCCTTGAGTCGTCAATTGTTAATATGATTATATTTCATATTTTTATCTATATGTGTCTCTAAGGGGGATGATAGTATAAATAATAACAATAGATTCAGGTAAAAATATGAAAAAGATATATATAAAGAGAAAAAGTGAGATGGCCAGTATAGAAAAAGCATCATGAAATGAACGGACAGTGCAGTACTATATACTATGTACTATATATATTGAAGAGAGGAACCGACGGTAGGATGAGTATAAAAGAGTGAGAGCACACAGGCCGCGAATGAAGCGGGGTGAAAATCCTTTTAAATCCACACAATTGCGACAATGGAGCTTTATTTGTTATCTCGAAGGCCACATTGTGAGTTGCCGTGAACGAACGGACAGATTACGTTAAGCTAGTGACAGCGTGGCTTCAACGAAACGCCGGTTATGTACCCCCCTTTCCTCACCCTCTTTCTATTTTTTTTTATTTTTTCTATTTTTCATCATGTACTCTCTATATCCATGTCTATATAAATGTATTTTGTATTCTGTATAGATATATATACCTATATGTATAATATAAAATAACAGATCTGGCTACTTAAACTTATCATTTCAGTTTTTTTTTCATTTTACGATCTTCAAAATTTCCTATCATAAAAATAGATTTACCATAATATTCAGAACAAAAGTATATTTTTATTTTATATTATAATATATATATATTATTTTTTTTTTAATATTATATATCAAAAGCTCTATTAGCTCTATTTACTATATAGGACGTCTTATGATCATTTTTTAAACGTATATATAGATTACACAGAAAAAATTAAATATGATTCCGAATTTTTTTATAATTGATTTGTTTATTTTATTTAAATTAAAAAAATGTAATTAGATTTTATCTTTATTTTGTTTTGGTTTTGTTTACTTACCGTAATCGTTTGGCTTCATCGATAAATGGTCTTTTGTCAGATTCACTTAGAAGTTTCCATTCAGCACCAAGACGTTTTGAAATTTCAGAATTATGCATTTTTGGATTTTCTTGTGCCATTTTTCTTCTTTGACCACGAGACCACACCATAAATGCATTCATTGGACGTTTTATATGCTCATTATGAAGAGCTTTTGACGACATTTTAATATTATCAAAAAAACCACGTATTTTAAAAATTTATTATTTACTATTTCAATTAAACGTTAATAAATTGTTCCATAAATTAATCACTCTTTATAATTTATATAATTTTTTAAAACTGTCTGATTTATAATTAAAATTATTGTCTTATTTATATGTAAACATAATTAATAAATATCACCTCACAATAGTATTCACAACAATAAATAAAAATGTGTCACAAAACACAGTAATAAATAAAGTAAACAGAAAAAAAAAATATTGAATAATTAAAATCACAAGAATAATTAATTTGGTTGATAAAGAAAAAAAAAAAAAAAAATACAAGTATCAATGTGTATAGAGAGTATATGATAAACACGTTGATGTTGGCGTTGTGAATGTCGCAATGTGACAAGTTGAAATAGTCGTTTGCTTATGGGGTAGTACATTGCCACACAGTTGTCTACCTATAGCCGTGCTTTAGTTTGTCTTGTTTGAATAAAAAGGGAAGGACAAATACAGTATCAAAACCGCAAGATAAAAAAAGACATGAATAAATGAAGATGGAATATACAACCAACCCGAATACAGTGTTGACTCCCACCTCATTGCCATTATCAAAACTCTCTACTATTGGCTCTTTTTCGAGACATGGCGGCTCTTGGTGAATTACCAGAATTTGTTCTATGCTTATGTAGAGCAACAGGTGAAGTGGCTTATCAATTTACTTGGTAGCATTCTCACAACTACTCCACCAATTCATGTATACATGTATGCATATTCTACCCCTATTTTTTGTTTTTTAATTTTTTTCTATCAATCATGTACCGTTAATTATTATTACGTAGGTAATTTTAACGAAATTAATTAGCTCTGTAGAAATATTTGGGTGGATCCTTACAGCTACCCTGCAATCTCTTTCAGTAATTACTCCGTTTGATTCTAAATCACTTCGAACTATTTTAAATTTCCCGCCTTCTTTTTTTTTGTATTTCTTCGGAGTTCGGAGTTGACCTAATCAAATTTTTTTTTGGATATGAAAATTTATTTTATCTATTAATTATTTCTTGATAATTCCTTATCAATTTTTTTGTTTATAATAAAAAGAAATAAGAAAAAAAATAGATTTATTTTTAAAATCTCGATGAAACAAATGATAAAAGAATATTTATGTTTACTTTTTTATTTTTTATGATTATAATAAATTTACTTTTTTAGTCCCTTCAAATATATATTTGATGATGATAGGAGGGGCGTGAATATATATTGCATGGGGATGAAAATGCCACGCGACCACTGATTATACCATTCATAGCTGAACAGGCAAAAGGGGAAACCGGTGGGTCATAAACGTCGGTGCGCACACCCATTTACAATTGTACAAAATGCTTTTACTCTTCACTTTGAATGCTTCACTCGTCAATGCAATTTTATTATTCGTTTATATAATATATACAAATTCTCCTCTTTTTTCCTTCCAAACAAGTCTATTAATTTTTTTTTTCTCTATACAATTATATGCGTATTTAATGAGCATGTAGCACTCCAAAGATTAAAGATTATTAACTTGACGATTAATTTACAAGTCAATCTTTTTTTTTTTGTTCATATCAATTACCTTAAGATTGAAGCAATCACACGTGAAATACATCATGTATTTGTCATATGTCAACTGTGTTTCAATTGACTTATGAATGCCTGAAGTATTTGTTATTATTAATTGATCATTTTTGGTTAAAACATTTGTCTGTATTCCTCAATGAATAACTAACGAAAAATATGTTTACAAATTGATATACATACAAGATTATAATTTTTATGATTTATATTCTAGTCACAATGTGAATGCTGTTGATGTATTCACAGTATGTAACAAAACGGAACTCTATAAAATACTACAATTCCCCTATTTTCGTTTTCACGCCAATAAGTCATTGTTGTTTATATATATTTCTATCTATATATTTGATATGACAGTAGCATCGTGCGCAAAAATTGGTGCAACACATGATAAATTTATATATACATCTTTAAAAACATTTATAAAATTGACAATATATATAAAATTAGTTATTTTGTTATTATTAATTTAAAAAAATATAAATAGAATGAATTGCTCATGATAAAAATGAAAAATTTAGATTGTTGAGAAATGCAGAACGACGAAAGAGAAGGACACTCATGTAACTTGATTAAACTTGAGTTTTCAAAGAGATTAGTTTGCATAAATACCAACGCTTGCCGCATTTTTATCTCTTACTTTTGCTACTTTAAAAGTTAATGTTATTATGAAACAAGTCAACTTTACTTGGTTCCTCCGTACCATTGCAAAATGGAAAGGCGAAAAAGTTTTTTTTTTTTCTTCATATTGTATATGAGAATAAAACTCAAATGATGAAGATGAAGAAAAATAAATAAATAAAAAGATTCATTCTAAAAGTATTCCAAGTTTATTTACTACATATTTTTTTTAACAATATCCTCATGATTTTCAAGATGTTCACTTTGGCTTGATGAATAACATCTAATTCCTTTGTAAGTTAAAAATGAAAAAATGAGTTTTTCAATTGAGTTATATGTATAAAATAATTTAAATAAATAACAGTGCAGGGTGATCAGTAAATATTCCCAAAAAAAAAATATAACAGTTGTTTAAGAAATTCCAAGATAAATATTAACGAAAAAAAAAAAAAATACATTATCTTTTTCGTTAAAATAGAATAACATTTGTAAAACAAAAATATATATATATTGTATTTATATATATGAGAATTTGTCAATGTTTGAAAAATAGAAAAAGTATTTCATCAGAATTGAATTATATCAAACCACTTGTATGACATTTTTATTTTCTTTTCATTTGCCGATAAACTACGAAAGTCAAGTATTCATCACATAGAAATTTACTCAAGTGTCCATCAGTTTTTCGTTCAACCCAGCAGTCTTTTATTTTCTCATCTCGTTATTGTTCAAATTAAAATATTTATTTTTATTTAATTAAAAATGTATTTAAACAAATGTCAACTCATCATTTAACTAATAAATTTTAATTCTTTACTTTGAATTTGAAAAAAGCTCTCATATTTGCTGTTGTATTTTTTTTTAAATTCAAATTATTTTCAATCATAAAGAAAATAACAAAAAAAAAAAACAATTTTATTATTATATTTTTAAAAGAGATGAAGGGGTCTCGTTTATATTATGAACGATGATGGCCTCAACGTTGATATTTACGAGGCGCCGAGGCATAAGTAACACTGTTTGTGGCAATTTCTTGTTTCCATTAGATTCACCGGCCTGCAGGCTAAAATCACCTCTCTCTACTGTACCACCCTCTGTTCATTTTACACCCCCTGTTTCACAACGTCACAATTCAAGGGGGTAAAAAGAAGAAGCCTTGTGTTGTATTACTATATATATTTAATGTACAAATAGTGCATAGACCGACCTTAGATTCACTGAACAAAATCTAATGACTCGCATCATCGCCCACAATAACGCTTTTCCCCATTCCATTTTTTCTGTATACAGTGGAACATACCACAAACACCCTTATGCATAATTGCTATCAAAATCATTTAGATCAAATTAATTTTTATTATACAATTATTTATTAAACAAACATTATTCATTTTTAATAAAAAGAAAATAACAGCCGTTGGATATTTTCGTTTTTTAAAAATGTTATAAGCCTGCATAAGACTTCCTTTTCGCGATCCCAACTAAATACCTATCATTCTGTTAGCTGTATCTAATTTTTTTATTGTCTAAATTTACTGGGAATGCTTTGAAACGTCGAGATGCTTTAAAGCTCTCGGGAATTTAGAATTTTAAAATATTTTTGTGAGAAATTTTATATAAAAGAATTGAATTTTATTATATAAATAATTAAAGATTGATTGCATTTGTTTTTTTTGTTTTATCTATGTAGTATTTAAAATATGATATTATTTTTTACTCTTTTTATTTATTTTTGTCCTTCAACTTTTCAATTTACCATTCTGTAACTGACAATTTCAAGCAAATACGATCACGAAACCGGAGAGAAGTCTTTGAAGCGTGGAATGCAACCACATTGGCGTTAAATACGAGTAATCCATTGGATACACGATGTGTTCCAATAAACAATTACCACGGAAATTGACTTTTCAAATATTATTTATATATAAATATAATCTACGTGTAAATTTTTTTTTAAATTATTAAAATAATAATAAATAAATTTATGTTTAAATATATTTGTATATATATTTTCTATCGAAAAATTTTGTTAGATATTTTATTGGAAATATAAAATTTTACAGGGTTACCTAGTTTGTCAATGGTTTATACCAATAAATGTCAAATATCAAAGATGAAAATCGATACATTTTATAGTTGTTAAATTCAAAAGATGAAAAATAAAAAAATTATATGTATTAGCTTGTATGTTTGATGGTAAATTGTGTGTAACTTTATCGTAAATTGAGAGATACAAATAAAAAAGCTCCAAAAGATAAAAAAAAAATATAGTCATTTACGAGAGTTTAAAAGTATGACGCATATGGCTGGTTCGTAGCTGATATCAAACCTAGACACTAACGTAAATTTATTTTCATCATTGAATGCAAGTATACAAAAATAATTGTGTCTCATTCATATAATATAAAAAAAATATAGATATAGATACAAATTAAGTGCGTGAGAATGGTATTGTCATCATGAATAGCTGTGCAAAGCCCTCGGGTCTACAAATAGCAATATCGAGGGATGTAGCCCTTTGGGCAGTATCTTTTGAGCATTTTACTATATAGGATAAGACTTTCTCGTCTATTCTTCATTTGTTATTGTTCACCAAAGAAGAAAAAAAAATAAGTATCACATGAATTAGACGATCAAATGAGTCAATTCATTGATAAAAATAGAAAAATAAAAATATCAAATTGAAACAATTAATATCAAATAATTTGATATTCATAAATTTAAATAAATATAAAACTACAATTCATTAGACTTGTAAAAATTATTTATAAATTATTTTTGCGTAATCGAAACAATGAAATTTCTACTGCAGTAAAAAATTTCAATTGTTTGAGCAAATAATTTTAAGGATATTTAGTCATGTAATTCGTCAAGTAATTGCAGTATTGATAATGAAAAAAAATAAATAGATGTTAAAAGCGCATGTACATATGGATGTGTATGACGCAAACGGATGCAGCTTGCATCAAGTTAAATTAAATTATTACGCGAGAGCATGTATAATGTAGTTTATCTAGTAAGACATTAGCAAGGATGAAATATGTTCTTTGGAGAACTTAAAATCAAGATTCTTCAAGTATACCCATACCCTTAAAAAATAATGTAGTAGGAGGATGAATGTTTCGTCCTTCCTGCCAACTCGCCTATGAAAATATTAATTATTAAACCGATTATTAATATGAAAACTTTGTGTGTTACACTGAAATGGATAAGCAAGTTTTCCCCAACAAGATTTTATACTTCATCTACATACAGTTTCTCTTTTTTTTTGTATACTAATTTTCATGACTTTAAACACATAATTATATTCATAATTTAAATCATTTTAAGATAAAAATAAACAATTTATTATGCCTATATGTTATAAAATTTTATTAGACAATTCAATTTGTATTTCATTCGAATAAAATTAATCATTCGTCTCAGTGATGTTTTTTAATTATATATAAATTTTTTTTTTAAATGAAATTTTCACTTCATCTTTTTTCCCAATTATTACCTTAATTTAACTTACCATTTCCACTTTTATTTTTTTTTTTATTAAGACTTTTTTTAACTCTATTAATTATGCAAGTGTTGACTTTTGATTATTTAAAATTTCATCAATGAAATTATTGCCATTTGTAAATTTTTTATATCTAAAAATAAAAAATTAAATTACATAAATATTGAATAACGAAAAATATAAATAATAATATTAAATAATCAACTCACATATTATTATATTTAATAACATCAGTTGATGACAATGACGGTTGTGTTAATTCAAAGGCATTAACTAATTCATCTTGTGTAATTGTAATATTATTAAAATTTTGTTTATCAATCTAAAATGAAAGAAACAAAAAGAAACAAAATGATTAATGATATTAATTATAATATTTTTTTGTTCATTGATATAATAGGCTGGCTCGAGAAATCGTGCGTTATAATAATATATGTATAAGATAAGAAATAAGCTTTTCGATAATCAGCCAGGCGTATCCTGTGATGAAGCATCTCCATTTGCATGGTGGAGAAATAAATGCTTTGGTATGCCACCTTCCCCTCACGCTAATGAAGCTGCCAAAGCTTTGGATATATCCCCAGTTATATTACATACCTACTTATCTAAGTACTAAGTAACTCGCGATAACCCATACCATCTTCAATTTCATCAAATTTCATTATTAATATTGTGATATTATCTTCTTGTATAATATATTCAAGATTTATTATTTTTATAATGAAAAAAATTATAATTTATTTACTTACAGGAGTTGCTGTTGACCATATTTTTTCTAATGAATCCAATTTTGCTTGTGTTAATATTGCATTTAAATCAGCACCAGTAAATCCATTTGTTAATTTTGTTATTTTTTTTAAATCTAAATTATTTGTATTTATAGATTGTGATTTGCAGAGAGTTTGAAGAATTTTTTCTCTTTCCAGCTAAAATATAACATAAATTAAAAATATTTTTACTTTTATTATTGTTATTTTTTAAATGAAAAATACCTCATTTGGTAATGGACAATAAATTGATTTATCTAATCTTCCTGGTCTTAGTAATGCTGGATCTAATAAATCAGGTCTAGATGTTGCAGCAACAATAGCAACACCATCACGACCCTCAACACCATCAAATTGTGTTAATAATTGATTAACAACACGATCAGTTACACCTGTTGAATCATGTCCACGTCTTGGTGCAAAACTATCAAATTCATCAAAAAATAATACACAAGGTTTTGCTAATTGCGCTTTTATAAATATTTTTCTAACAGATTCTTCACTAGCACCAATATATTTCGATAACAATTCTGGTCCTTTAATATTTATAAAATTTAATCCACATTCATTTGCAATTGCACCAGCAATTATTGTTTTACCAGTACCAGGCATGCCATATAATAAAATACCAGGTTGATGTTTTGTTGGTGAATTTAAATATAATTCTGGATAAATAAGTGGCCATTGTAGTAATTGAATAAGAATTTTTTTAACATCATCAAGACCACCAATGTTTGACCAACTATTTTCTTTGTTACTGTACAATGATACACCATGTAAAGACAATGCTTTTGATTTTTCTAACGCTAAAATCAAATTGTCATTCATTAAATGTAATTCACCTATTGATTTTGTTGTTTTTAAATTTTTTTTCCATACAAAAAATACAGTTTTTTCAGCTAAATCAACTAAATCTTGGGCAACCCAGCCTTCAGTTTTAATTCCAAAATATTGCCAGTCAATATTATCATCAATAATTAATTTATTTTTCAATAATAACTTGTAAAATTCAATTCTATCTGATGTTTTTATTATTGGAATTTTAATAATTGTTCGAAAAAATTGTACACCTCTTGATGATCGTAACTCGGTGCCAAGTTTTAAAACATCAGTACAACTTGAAATACAACAAATTAAATAACGTGATTGATAACTCGTTAATAATTTAACAATTGAATCAGAAATTTTCCATTGATTAATAGCATCTGGTGAATTTTCATCACTATCTGATGAATAATTTATTATACTTTCTAAATCATCAAAAAATACAATTGATGGTTGATAATATACACATTCATTTAATATTGAATTTAATAATTTATATATTATTTCTGATTTTTTACCTTTCAACTTTTTACAATCAATAAAACGTGTGTATATATTTTTTGGATAACTTTCAAATTGTTGTTTTAATATTTTACAAATTGTAGATTTACCAGTACCAGTATCACCACAAATTAAAATATTCTCTCTATTATATGAAAACAAATTTTTATCAAAACTAAGATTTATTATCATGTGGCATTCTTTAAATATTTCTTGAAATATTAAATGATAAATATTTTCAATATTAACCATGTCTTCTAATTTTTTTTTGCCATTTTTAATAATCAAATTTTTTTTTTTAAATTCTTCATTATTAATTGTTATTTTTACTTGTTGTAATTTCGATTCATTCAATAAAATATATTTATTTTCTTTATCAATAAATTTAATAAAACAAAAAATTTCATCATCAAAATATATTTTTGTACCAGATGTTAATAAAATTTCATAATTTTCAGAATATTTTTTAACATAATTTTCAAATTTACTACGATTTAAGGGAGAATTAATTGAAGTAATTAATTTTATTGCTTTTATTGGATCTTCAATGACATCTAAAGGTTCTAATGTTATCTTTGATCCCAATTGGAGTCCCAATTTTTGCCTTAATAATTCTGGTATCCAAATATTTCCAAAAAAATTATCTTCAGCAATACTGTTATTTAGAAAATCATCTATTGGCAGTATTCTAACTGTGTCATTAATTTCCTCATTATCAAAATTATCATTATCATTTGTCAAAGTCAAATTAAGATTTTCATTAGTTTTATCATTGTAATATATTTTTTGAACTCTTACAAATGTATTTTCAAAGCTATCTTGATGAGGAAATAACTTTTTTAATTCTAATTTTTGAATGAATATATTGTGGGGTGAGTTAAGCTCACAATTAATTTTATCATTAATTAGATACTCAAGTTTTGGTGTTTTACAAACACGAAATATACAATTTAGCTTATCTTTTTTATAAACATTTAAATCAATATTATTATTGGTAATTATTTTATCATTTAAATTAAATGAATTTATGATTTTTTCAATTGTACTATGGGGGGTTGTTTTTGAGGGTGAATCTTGTACATGAACTTCTGTATAATTTTCTAATTTTCCATATAAAAATTTCGGATTTATTGAATCTATAATTTTCAAAATATTTTATAACTTAATTCTTGAATAAACAAGCTATTTTTTTATTATTAATATTAAAAAAATAATTAAATAAACTTACCAACTGAAAGTTTAATATTTAAATATTTTGAAAGCCAAATGACAATCGTTTGATTTGGTGTTACAATATTAATTTGATTCAACATAATTGATTGTATTTTATCAGCTTGAAGTCTCTGCAAGATAATTTTCTATTTATTCCAAAGCTTATTTGAATAAATAATACTGTTGTTAAAATAATTACCACAATTTCCCAGTCTGAATGATTAATAGGTGTAACAATAACTGATGTTAAAACAGGTGGATCAATAATCCATGTTGCAAATATTTCATTACCCTCTTTGATACCCAAACATTTTCCAAATGTTGGACTAACACATAAATAATCATTTTCACTTGATTTTGATTTTTCATGAGAAACAAAATATTCTCTATTATCATAGCTCAATTTAATAACACCATTCTAAAATTAACATAACACACAATAACAGTTTGATCAATCACTACAAATGATATTGATGACATTACCTGTGCTGACAGTCTTTGTAGCCAGTTATTTGGAATATAAACAAAACAATTTTTAACTGAAATAAATTTAACAATAAAACGTTCTTCTTTCATATTATTTGTTTATTAATTATAGAGATACAGTTTAAAATTGTTAATAATACGTAACCTCACTCTGTCACAAATAAAAAACGAATAATATATGTTACAAAAAAAAAAAACAGATGTTGTAATGAGATTAAAGTTCAAGCCTGTGACACTATTTTTTATATTAAAATTATTTAACGCTTGTAAATGTAAAATAAAACACTAACAACAACAGCAATTGTTGCTGTATAAATAAGTGTTTTTGCAACAACAGCATTAGCACCTTTGATACTTCTTATGCATTCATCATTCAAAGAATACATAACTTTGCTTTCATCAATCAGCTGTTGTCTTGTTTCTTCACTTAGTCCATCAGCAATTTCATTCATTTTATCACGAAATTGTTTCTTTAATATACCTATGTTATTAGCACCAAAATCTGATATATTATTTCCTTCAGTTGAATCATTATTTTTAAATGGTATTAATTTTTTCATAAATTGACGTTTTTTTTTTAATATTACACCACCACTCATCAATCCCAAATACAAATGATAAACATATGCAATTAATAAAATTGGATTTGTTTCTTCTAGTTCCTTCAAATGTGTTAGATACTTAACAACACTTGGTCTAAAAAAATACAAGAAAACAAAGTAAATAATATACTTATGTAAAAATATATATTGAATTTCTTAAAGAACACAAACCTGGGGCTGTGATTTTTCATCCAATCATTACCAAGATAATAATTTAAATCATCTTCAAATGCTTTTGTTCTTGCAATATCTGGTGTAATTAAATTATCAATACCACAATTGTTTTTAACACTTACCATTGATTTTTCTAATTGCAAAAAAATATCATAAAAAATCAATACACCATCAGCCCAAACTTTATCATTGTGAAATCCTAAAAGACAAAATTTCTTAATAAATAAACAATATATTTTTTAAAACATATAAACAAACTTACCAAATGCAAGTTTTGCAACTACAAGATCATTACTGATATTGTGTACTTCTCTTGTTGCTATTCTCATTTTATCACAAAATGTTTGTACTTTTTTTTCACTCATTTTTATTTTAAACTTTTTAACAAATTTTTATTACAATAATACAAAACTTTAATATGTATATCAATTGATTAAATGTCACAACAAATGCACATAAATATTGATAATAATGATAATTTATTTCTCTTAGTATTTGAGTATGTATGTGTGATCTTGTAATACAACAAGGTCAACAAAACGTTCATACACAGGTTGACATGAGTCACCAAAAATATTTTGGTAAACAATCTATTAAAATTAATCATAAACAAACATTTATTTATGCTGTGTATATTTATTATTATTTTTATATACAAATTTTAAATAAAAAAAAAGAAAAAAACAAAGAAAAAGTTGAGCATCAATTCTTTTTCTTTTTTTACAATTAATTATTACAAGTAGTAGTTACAGTTGAACTACAATTTATTTTTTTAAAAAAATATAGTACCAATTATTTGACTTGTTGAAAATTAAAAACATTTTAAAACAGCTTGTTTATCAAATGAAAAATTCATCCAACTTTTTGATATATTATTAATTTTCAAATTAATTTTGTTTAATGTATATTCAAATTGTGAATTTACAGGATTATCTGTAATAATTTAAATGATTTAATTTACATTGTTAAATATTAAAAAATATAAATATATTTATTACCTTCACAATGAGATGTTTGTTGTTGTTGATGTTGATGTTGTTGTTGTTGCTGTTGTTGTTGTTGTTGATGTTGATGTTTTTGTTGTCGATAATTTTTTATAACATTATGTGATGCTGGTTTTGGACTGTCAATTAATTGTTGAGCAAGTTTCATTGGTGAATTATTATTATTATTTTCATGATTATTTTCACCAAATAAATTTCTTTTAATAGCTCCTTTTGATAAATTTTTAATTTCAAATTTTCCACTTTGTTTACGTTCAACAGTTGTACGTTGACGATTTCTAATTGGTGATGTATTTGCATTTTTATGAGGTTTAATAAAAGAACCATTTGAAATTGTTTGTACTGATGATATTGAACGTCGTGTATCTGTATTTCTATCAGCATCACCAAGTGATTTATGTCGATGTCTACGATTAGCAACTGCTGATGCTTGTTTATCACGTTGATTTTTTTCCATTACCCATCTTTTCATTCGTTTTATAAATGGAACAACCATAAAAAATGCATTGGGATTAACTCCCATTTTAACTTTTGGTGTCATGTCTTTTGATGTTGTTGGTAAATCATTCAATAAAAACCAATCAACATTTTTAATTTCTTTTCTTGTTTGTGGCTCAAATTTAGTGTCAATTTGTACACCAGATATAATATATAATCTAACAAGTCTATCATGAATCATTGACTCAATATAATCATTTTTATCAATGAAATTTGATATATCAAAACCAGTTTCTTCAAATACTTCTCTAACAGCACAATGTGATGGATCTTCATCTTCATTAACTTTACCTTTTGGAAAACCCCAACTATTTTTTGACCAATAATTTTGTACTAATAATACTTTTGTTAAATCTTCATTTAATACAATTGCACCAAATGTTGGTACACTCATTTTATATTCTTTCCATTGTTCAATTACTGAATCAATTCTTGGTAAATGTTGACGTAAAAATGGTATATGATTAAATATATGAGTTGAAAATTCTTTCATGTTACATGTTTTTAATTTACGATAATCTTCAGCACAATGAAAATCAAGATAAAACCAATGTGCCAATTCAATTTGAAAACATATTCTTACAAGATCTTTACGTTCTTCTTCTGGTACATTTATTATGAAACGACTGAAATTAATTTAATAATTAATGAATAAACAATAACAAGTTTTCTCTTTTCATTGAATTAATATAAAAATTGAGTAACTAACCTGCTCAAATCGTCCAAAATATCTAATGGAATAGCATGCTCTCCCATTTTTAATCAATTAAATAAATACTGCTATACCTTTATAAACACTGAAGGTAAATTAATTAAATTTTATATTTAAAAAACTGTTGTTTATATAATGATTATACTGATCGACATCATCAACATATTCAAGAAAAGTAAAAATATGTTTTTAATAATAACAAACAACAAATGATATGTAACAAAAAAATTTAGGCAATAATAAAGATGGAGAGAGGACAGAAAAGATCTTAATAAGACAGAAATTGTGTTCATCATAGGTGACGCTGGTTAGTGTAAAGAAGATAGCAGCCATTTTTAAATACCACACAAAAATTATATTGACCGACATCTGTTGTTGGATTATTGCATCATCTAATTAAATTAATAAATAAATAAAAAATAATAACAGTAATAACTAATTAGTCGATAGTGCTGGCACTTGTTGTGTGTGAAATTCTTGTGTCTTCCCGGTGCAATTAAATTTATAATAAACAATTTAAACATACTTAGCAATAATTAAGTTATCAAATAAATAGTTGAATTTGCAATGTCGAAATTTCATAAAGTTGAAATTAATAAAACTGAATGGGAAGTTCCAGAAAAATATCAGATGCTGACACCAGTCGGGTCTGGTGCTTATGGACAAGTATGGTAAATATATATTTGTTTTTGTTATTATTACACATTTTTTTTCTATATTATTTGGATATTAATAATTCATATTAATTTTATTATTATTTGGTATTTATAATGAATATATTTTGGGGATAAATATCATAATAATTAAGTCGATGAAAACCTTGAAAAAATTTTAACAATCACTTTTCACATCTAGCTTATTCCTTGGCACTTGTAATAACCATCTGTCTATTTATTCTCAGCATTCAATACCAATGACTTGTCAACACAACAAAAACTATTTTTGTTTGTCCCTCAAATCCATTAAATTATTCCAAAAATAAACAATCAATTTTAAAATAATTTTTTATTGCCTTATTTCTTGAGAAATTTTTTAAAATCATTTTCGTTTTTTTTTTACTCCAAAATTTATTATTATTTTTTGTCAACCTTGAATACTTTTCAAATATAGAATTCACCTTTCTATTACTGCGTTGTCTTGCTGCCAAATTACTAGGAAAATTATAATAATTTATTTTCCTATTTTTAAAATTTCACGAAAAAAACTTTGATTATTAATTAATTAAATTTACTCAAATTTTCGATTATAAAAATATTATTTTTCCTCATAATAATAATATTAAAATAATCAAATAATCTATCCAAAGTATATATTGTTATATTATTTTTATTGTTATCTTATCTTATCCATTTGTGATTAAAAAAAATTGATAAATTAATTTAAGCATGTTAATGATGATATTTTTGTTTTAGCTCTGCATTGGATGTTGAGACAAATCAAAAAGTTGCAATTAAAAAATTAGCACGACCATTTCAATCAGCTGTACATGCTAAAAGAACATATCGTGAATTACGTATGTTAAAACATATGAATCATGAAAATGTAAGTTACAATTTAGGCAATAATAATTACTACAAAAAAAGTGATATAACAATTGATAATTAATAATGATATCTTATTAAAGGTAATTGGTCTTTTGGATGTATTTCATCCAGCTTCAACAATTGAAGATTTCCAACAATTATATCTTGTAACACATTTAATGGGTGCTGATTTAAATAATATTGTTAGAACACAAAAGTTGTCAGATGATCATGTGCAATTTCTTGTTTATCAAATATTGAGAGGATTAAAATATATACACTCAGCTGGTATTATACACAGGGTAGGCTAATGAATATAATTAAAATCTTTACTTTAAAATTTTATTATTATTAATTATTATTATTGTTTTAAGGACCTGAAACCATCTAACATTGCTGTTAATGAAGATTGTGATTTGAAAATTCTTGATTTTGGTTTAGCAAGACCAACTGAAACGGAAATGACTGGATATGTTGCTACCAGATGGTACAGAGCACCAGAAATAATGCTCAATTGGATGCATTATAATCAAACTGGTAATTTAATTTATTATTTTAATAATAATTTTATTATATTTTATTTATTATATTTATTTTTCAGTTGATATTTGGTCGGTTGGATGTATCATGGCTGAATTATTAACTGGAAGAACATTATTTCCTGGCACTGATCGTATCCTTTTTTTATTGGTTTTTAATTTACAAATAAATATTTATCTTTTTACTTTTATTTTAATGTGCTTATCATATCCTGCACTTATTAATCACTGCTTATTTTAAAATCATTATCATCATTATAAATATTTACTTTCATATTTCACAATAATATGTTCAATTTGCTATTTTTGCTAAGGATCTACATTGCTTTTTTGCTTAGTTAAATGAGCTTTTAAGTTATTTAAAAATAAAAATGTCAATAAATATTGCTTGCATATAATATTGCTCTACTTGTGGGTAAAAATTAATTAAGTAAATAAATTTAGTAGCTAAAATAACAACAATAAATTGATAAATTTTAAAAAGTAAATATAAAAAAAAAATGATTTAAAGCAAATAAAAATATTGAAAAGTTGTAGAGCCTTAGCAAGAACAGATATTCATCAATTGAACCTCATAATGGAAGTTTTGGGAACTCCACATGACGAGTTTATGCAGAAAATGTCATCAGAATCGGTGAGTTTTTTCATTGTGTTGCTTGTAAAATAATAATATTAATGCTTCGAATGGTATCTAATCAGCAAACTTAAAAGTCATCATAAAAAGCAGTTAATTTTTCTTAATTTTGCACCAAAATCTGCATGAAATTAAACTTTTATAATCTCAACTATTATGTTTTGTTTTATTTTAAATCTTTATAACAAGCTTTCTAAAGGAGGAACTTAAAAAATTTTTCACAATTAAACTGTATGATTAATAAATAAAAAAAAAGCTATAAATTTTTGATTGAAAAAAGCCTTAACCCTCGTGCAGACATTGATCATCTAACCCGTGTTCTTGTATTGTGTGGAACACCCACAGAAGAAACACTAAGCAAAATAACCAGCCAAGAGGTAAATTCGATACCAAAAAAAAATATAAAAATCATTTAATTTTTATATATTTACAAAAATTATTATTCATTAACAAGCAATGCTTTTAAGAAAGATACATTCAATTAATTTATATCATATTAATTGAAGTAAATAATAATAATTTTCTCATTTCAGGCTAGAAATTATATTCAAAGTTTACCTCCATTAAAAAAGAAAAATTTCAAAGATGTTTTTCGTGGAGCAAATCCACAAGGTAATAAAATAATTGGCTAATAATATTATCTTCAATTTAAATTAATAATTTGTTTCATGATTTAATTAGCAATTGAATTGCTTGAACTAATGCTGGAACTTGATGCTGATAAACGAATAACAGCTGAACAAGCATTGGCCCATGCATATCTATCGCAATATGCTGATTTAACTGATGAACCAGTATCATCACCATATGATCAAAGTTTTGAAGACATGGATCTTCTAGTTGAAAAATGGAAAGAACTTATTTATCATGAAGTTATTACATTTAAACCACAACAATTAATATCAACAACATCATCATCATCATCATCAAATGAACCTGATCATCAATCGTAGTACCTTTGTTTTCATAATTAACTAATTAATTAATGAATATATATATAATAAGTTGTTCAAACGATTGAACATTTAAAAAAAAAATAAAACGTGCAAGACTAACAATAATGTAAATAATAATATATTTCAATTGAACTTAATGCAACAATAAAAGTTATTGTAATATAGAGTATATTTTTTTTCTATCAAATGTAAGATGATAAATAACAAATAACTGTTATTTTTTATTTCAAACAAAATATTTTGTACAATTATCAAAATATTAATCAATTAATTAATTATATAATTGTTATTGTTAGGCTCAGTTTGTTAATTGTTTCTTTATTATCAAATCATTTAATATCAAAACATAAAAATCTTGAAAATAAATAAAATTTATAAATAGAATAAAAAATTATCGTTATTATTATTATTAAACATTTTAAATAAAAAATTAAGAATTTCAATTTGTTTATTTCGTTTTTATTTTTTTTAATTTTTTCTTTGCAGTTAGATGTTCTTTCGTGTTACGAATACAACATGTCAGGATGGCCGAGCGGTCTAAGGCGCCAGACTCAAGGTAATCACCTTCTTGGTTCAAAACCGAGTGAAATTGGGGCTTCTGGTCCTCAATGAGGGCGTGGGTTCGAATCCCACTTCTGACATTACTTTTTGATAATTCGAATAACAATAATTAAATAATAACTTGTTATATTTTTTTTGCAATATTTTTAATATCAATTTGGAGTAAGTTTGATAAATCGCTTGTTTACATCTATTGGAAAATAACCAGTAGGCGTAATCATCAAGAAGCCTGAGGAAATTACTGCTTTATTTAAATACGTGTCCACGCAGAAAGTGTGCTCACAACGATTTTACAGGTGCAAGTACAAGCCTTGGCGAGTTGGCACTTTTATCGAACTATATTCATTCATTGTGTTGCCTATTCAAAGCTTGATATTTATTTTATCTGTGTTATCATACCAGAGAATACATCAAAATTACAACAGTATGGTTGTAACAAGTAAACATTCTTGGAGTTTCTTGGTGGCTTTCAAGCTTGGAAATATAATTGGTGTTAATCCATTCGGCTTGGATGCTGATAATAATATTTCTATATCATATTTAACACCAATTTATGCATTAATATTAACAGTATTATTTATTTATAACAGTACAATAGTATTTATTAACAGATTTAATAGTAAACTTTATGGTGAAACATCAGTTTTGTTATTTGTTGATTTACAATTAATTACTCTAAGATGTTTTGAAATAACAAGTGGCTGGTTATTAACAGCAATCTATCAGCGAAGATTGAAAAAAATTATTGATTACCTTAAAATAATTGATAATGTTTCAAATAAACTTAACATCAATGATACGTATGACATTCATAAAATATCTTTACATATATTATTTTTTAATATTTTTTATTTATTATCCCTAATTAGTTTTGGTTTTTATGATGATAAATTGAATAAAATACCTTGGTTAATATTTAATATTGTACGACTTGTTACATATGATACAATATTAATTTTTATAATTGCTAATTTTTTTATAAAGAGTAAATTCAAATTGCTTAATAAAAAGCTAGCATTATTAGATGTTTATTATCTCAATGATAATTCTAAAATCTTTACATCTATAAAGTAAATATACATTCATCCATTCTATTTTATATTATATTTTTTCTCTAATGTTTATTAATTTATAAAAATTTAGAGCTTTCAGAAAAGAAATAACATTTTTGACAAAAAAAATGCAACTATTTAATGATTTGTATTGTCAAATTTGTCACCTTTTGGATAAAATTGTTATTCATTTTTCATTTCCAATAATAGTTACAATTGGCATACATTTATTTCAATTAACTGATAATATTTATATACTTTGTCGTTGTATTAAATATCCAACAGTATCGAATTGGAAATTGTTTTATTTAATAAATCTTGTACATTGGATTATATTTCCTACTGGAATGCTATGGTTACTTTGTGAATCTTGTCATCATGTTGCAATTGAAGTAATCTTTACTTGTTTTATTAATTAATTTAACAAAATAATTTAAATAACAATAAATTAATGATTTTTTTAGGCAAAGAAAACTGGAAGTATTATGTATCAACTTAAAATTCCAATTGAATTACGTAACAACATATTTGTTAGAGCGGTAAATATATACAATATATAAAATAAAAATATTAATTTGTTAAAATAAATATTAATTTTTTAATTTAGAAATTTCAAATGATGTCATTAATGATATTTAGCAAACATGTTAAAGTTTCCCTTTATGGTTGTGTTGATGTAAACGCTCAACTTTTTATTCAGGTAATTGAATAATTAAATTGTTAACTAATTTCAATGTAAAATTAATCAATTTATTTTATTAGATGGTTGCATCAACAACGACAATATTAATTCTCATGCTACAATTTGATCAATAATAAAAATGACGATTAAATTTTGAGCTAATCAACATTAAAATTCCATTTGCAATATTGCTTTTTACTTTACTTGACAGTTTTATTATTACCGTACTTTTATTTCAGCATTTAATTTAGAAAATTACAGTTATAAATATTATTCATAAAATGAACAGCTTAAAAAAATTAACAAACAAAAATTTATCAGTTTATTATTATCGCAAATTATTGGGATTATGTCCATTTATTTTAATGGATAATGAAATTTATCGTGCATCAATTTGTGGTATTATTTACACACTTATCTTGTGTATTATTTATACTCATTTTTACATTCGAGTTGTAATCAGAAGATTTAGTTTTATATTACCAAGTGAAACACCAATGTCAACAATAACTGATTTTATTGGTATCACATTTGATTATTTAATAACAATGTCAATTTGGCTAATTGTTATTTTCCGACAAAATAAATTATCTAAAATTTTAAATTGTTTTGAAAATAATTATGTATTTTTTAAAAAAATTGGTATTAATGAAGATTATTCAATGATTTATTGTTCATTCAGGAATTGGACATTTATCATAAATTTTGCTTATTACATTCTTTTAATTTGTGATCAGGTTGTATTGGCAATGTATCCAGAATTTGATTTAAAAATTTCAACGCCCTTTAATTTTCCACGTGTTATAACACATGATTTTATAGTGCTTTATAGTATTTCACTTTTTATTGTTAAAAATAAATACACATCAATTAATGGATTCATCGAAAAATTGTCTATTAATTTGCAACAACGGTAAGAAATATTTAAAAATAAATTAAAAGTATGAATTTATCGATTAATAATAAATTTTATTTATTCAGAAATGGAGATTATGAAAAATCATTAGATCAATTAAAATTACTCGGACCACTTCATGCAAATACAACGAATTTATTAAAATTATTGGAGAGCTTTTTTATGATACCAATTGTATTTTCATTGGGTTCACATTTTGTTCAACTAACATCTTGTCTCTATATTACATTATTGTACCTAATAAACAACAAAGTATGGTCAATTAGATTTGTTGGATCATTTGTGTCTACGACATGTTGGTTGTTTGTTCATTCCGCTGAAATAATGACATTGATATTTGTCGCAAGTACCACTTGCAATGAAGGTAATCAAATAGTTATAAATCTTCATAGACTTTTAATAAATTGCAATAATGAACGGTTATCAAATTTGGTAAGTCAATATAATACCTTTTAATGATATATAATATTAAAAAAAATTTAAAAACTCATTGATTTGTTGCTTTTATTTGTTTATCAGGTTAAAATATTGTATTTTCGCTTATTACAACAGCCAGTTAGCTTTACTTTGTATGGATTTATTGATTTTATATTTTTTTTTAGTCAATAAAATATATTAATTTTAATAATTATTTAATTAGGTTTGCAGTACTATTACAACGTATGTTGTAATTATGATACAATTAGATGATCAAAGCAAAATTGAAAACAAGGGAAATTTAGATAATTCATTTTTAATCAGCAATATTTTTCATTAATATTTTTTATTTGTACTAGAAGAAATTACTACTGTAATAATAGTCAAATTAATTTATGACACAATTTAAAAGAAAAAAAATTAAATTATCTCTGTTCGATGCAATTTATGTGAACACATAAATTCTTTTTTTGCATTTATAAATAAAATTAATCTCTCAACATATTGTTAGTAAATTTCTGTTGAATATGTATTAATAAAATTACTTTTCATTTGCTATTTACTTTACTTTGTGTTTACTCATCAACCGACTTGAATGTTAAAAAATGTATCACAATAAAAAGAGCTTTTTACATAATCGAAAAATTGAAAATAGGCCATTAAAAAACACTTGGATATTGAGTAAATTATTAATTTTTTATATAAATATTATTAATATCATTAAAATAATAAATGTAAAATTCTATTATTCAAGATTCATTCAAGCCGATTCCAAAACAAAAAATTCATTTTTATGAAATTTTAAAAAGTGTGTCATTAATTTGGCAATTGAGTGGTTATTTTCCAATAGTTATAACAAAAACAGATGGATTCCATAGATGTAAATTTAGTTGGGTTTTGTTTTTTTATAATATTTTTTTGTTTACATCTTGCTGTGGTTTTTTTATCAACAGATTTTACAATTGGGAACAAACATTTGGGTAATTTTCTATTCTAAAAATCTATACAATAATAATTATAAAATATTTTAATTTATTTTTATAATTTAAGCTATCCTGTAACAATAAACTCTGTCACATTAGTTGTACAAAGTTTGTCAGCATTGTCATCAATGTTAATAACGTGCTTTTCATGGTGGTTCAATGGAAAAGATGTAAATAAAATATTTTAAATTTTTTAAAAATTAAATAACTAATTTTTTATTTCTATTTTATAGTTTATAAATACAATCGATTTATTATCACGTCAAAATATAAATTTATTACAAATTGGCTGTCATTTAAGTTACAAAAATGTTTATAATATTATCAAGATATTTGTTTATGGTACTTTTATCATAATATTTGGAATAACCTGTTTTGATTATTATGCAGTTACTCAAATTTATGCTACGTAAAAATTTTTTATAATAATTTAAATATTATCGTTATTAATTTGTTTGATTAATTATTCATTTATTTAATTGTAGGAAAAGTTATGGATTGAGTATGACAATAAATTGGATACTTTTGACATTGCCAAAAATGTTACAAGTAATTTCAATAACAATATTTTCATGTCTCGTTATTTTATTGGCAAATTATTTTTCAACATTAAATAAACAGCTCAAAGTCATTGTTCATAATGCAAACAATTATAAATTAGAGGTATATAGATATTATTTTAGCAAATGTACATAGATAACATGAGTGTGATTATTAATTAAATATTTATTTATCACAGATAATAGGTAATCCCGATATAATATCTGAACATATTCGTCAAACATCAAAAATACACTATGACCTTTGTAAAATAGCAAAATTTTTAAATTATAAATTTAATGGAATATTGATAATAACAGTAGCAACTGCATTTGCTATTTTAAGTTCAACATGGCAAATTATTCATGCATATCCAATAATTGTAACAGTTATTGCTTGTAATTGGGCTAGTAATCAAGTAAATTATCATTTTTTGTTTTTATATTTTTAGTGAAATTATTTTTTCAATTTATAAAATAATATGATTTATTTAATAGGCAACTCATACAGGAGAATTAATTCATGAAATTAATGTGGAAAAAACAGACACAAAATTATATCAAACGATACAATCATTTTCTCTTCAGTTACATCATCAAAATATTGAATTTTCTGGTGCTCGTTTGTTTCCAATAAATTCAAAACTCTTGCAAAGTGTAAGAAAATTATTAAATTAATTTATTGAAATTTATAAATGAGTATTTTATATTGGAAAATATTTTTTACAGATGATTGCTCATGTGACAACATCACTCGTGATTCTCATACAGTTTCAGCCATCAATTGAATAAATTTTTATTCTTCGAGGTAATAAATGTTTTTTTATTTAGGACATGTATAATATAATTTTAAAAAAATTATTTAAAAATTATTATTATACGAATCTAAAACTGCTGATTCTTTTTATTTAAGATAATAATCTCGAAATGAAAAGTAATTAAGACTCGCGATGTTACAGACAATGCATATAGATTAATACGTTAAAAAAATTAATTTATTTGCTATAAAAAATATAAAAAATATTCGTCTCAACTCAAATATTTCATCAGTGATATTGTTTTTTTTTTTATAATAAGGCGTATATGTAATATTTGTACAACCTAATTTTCTATACATATGTAAATTTTGTATATCAAATTTAAAAGAGATTATTATTTTAATTAACAAAATAATTTACCGAGATACTTAAAAAATCCATATGTAAAGATGAAGATGAACGGAAATTTAATGATTCAAGATGATAATAAAACAAATATATAAACTTTTTATATTTTTTCCGTCGTCATGGAATATTTTTTTTATCATTAATATTGTGCCAAAAAAAAAACTGACGTCAAAGCATACATAGATCTGCATATATATAAACGATGAAAGTGATACATTTAAATCAGAGTTCCAAAAAAAAATCACAATGTATTACATTGTGATTTTTTTAATATTATTTAAATACTCATCATTTGTAACTTCTGATACAACTCGTTGTAATACAGCGCCTGGTAAAGCAATTGATGTATATTGTAAGTCAAACAACTGGACAAATTTTAATACAAAAGATTCAATTATAAAAAGGTATCCAAATAAGCTCCAAATAATAAATAAAAAAGCTAACGCTATTCTATCTGATGCATTTGATAATATATCATCTTCATCAATTGAAACGCTCCAACTAGATTTAGCTGATAAACGACTCTATATTGATTCAAGTTGTTTTTTAAGTTTACTAAACCTGAAAACTTTAGAAATTAATTCAGCATCCGTCTTACTTAATCCTTATAGTTTTTATGGACTTAAAAACTTGACACATCTCAAAATTAGATTGGACCGTGAAACAGCACAACATATAGATAAAATATTACATCAACAATTAAATTTAAATAAATTAGAACTTTTAAATCATCATGATTCAGGTATTTGTTATTCAAAAAACAAGACTATTAATCTATTACAACTTCAATATACGGGTGGTTCATTTAAAGCATTACTTCATAATTCGTTTGTTTGTTTCGAAAATCTTCAAAGTATAACAATCACTGGAAGTGATCTAATGGTGCTTGAACCTGGTGCATTTAATGGTTTAAAAAAATTGGAAACCATCTCACTAACATCAAATGATAAACTCACTCATATACCTTCGAATGTATTTAATATTGGAAGTTTAGAAATAATAAACTTGAGTAACAATTCAATAAGTACAATTGACAATGAAGCGTTGACTATTGACAATCATAAATTAATATTAGTCAACTTGAGCTACAATTCATTAGAAATCATTGAAGAAGGAATATTTAGAAACATTAAATGTCATTTTATTGATTTAACACAAAGTGAAATAGTTAGTATTGTTGATGGTGCGTTTAATACTTCACGTATCAATATTATAGATCTCACGAAAAATCAACTATTAAGATTTAATTCATTCAAATGGGGAATCAACTATACTATTACATTGGCTTTAATCGATATCATAAAATTCGACATTGCGATGATAGCCCATGATAGTCAAGTTTTTAGAGTAACAAATAAATTAAATTCCATTCAATCAAAAGAATCATCTCAGTGTTATTTATCTGAATATGGCATTTATGAAATTTGTAAAACAAAAAATAAGAGCATTCGCTCTGTCACGGATATATCAAATCTTCTCTCAATACCAAAACTCGAGATACAAAGCAACGAGATATCATCAATTGACAATTATGCATTTAAAAATCTGACAATTCTGACTTTGAAAATAAGCTCTACTGTCAACAAATTTAATATTAACAATAATTCATTTGTAGGATTGCCAAACCTCAAAGTTCTCGAAATAGAAACCAAGGAAATTTTTTTAAACACACCTGTTTCTTAAATGTCAATCATTTTCCTATCTTATAAGTTTAGAAGAATTGGTACTTGTGAATTATAATGCAGTTGACATGTGTTATGGTGTATGCAGCTCTATCAATTTTGGTATTGAAAGTCTCGAATACAAAAATAGTATATTTACAGAGTTACTTTCAATGAGATTAACCTGCTTGAAAAAATTAAAAAATCTTGCCATAACAAATGGTAAACTTAATAAATTAACATCTAACGCTTTCAATGGACTAGAAAATATCAATTCTTTAGATCTATCATCGAATCATTTGACTCGTATAGATCAAAATCTTTTTAAAGCATTAATTAATTTAGATGTTCTCTTACTGAGTCATAACAAGATTGTTTTAATAGACAATAAATCATTTGAAAACAAAGTATTATCAATGCTTGATTTGAGTTACAATGAGTTAATATCCATTGATAAATATACATTGTATGGTCTCCAATGTAAACATTTGGATATATCAAACAATAAATTAGTATCTATTGAAAATTCTGCATTTTCAAACATGAAACTTCACAGCCTGTATATGTATAATAATAATCAAGTTATAAAAAATGTCTTCGCATGGATTATTGGTGATTTTGAAATGCAAACAGATTGTTATAACGAAAGATCATTTACAATATGCAAAAAATTTAATACTTTAACATCGGTGAACATTAAGATAAAAAGACGTGGTTTTGTAAATTATAGACTTCGTATTATGGAAAATTTTGTAAATTTTGATAAGAAACCATTTAAAAATTCAGATATTAATACAAATTTAGAAACACTAATATGTCATCAAACAGGCCACGTATTTACAATTTATCCAGAATCATTTGAGGGCTTGACTGAATTAGAAAACTTACAATTAAATGTTGGACCAATTGTACTGAAAGCTCATTTATTTGATAAACTACCATCTTTAAAATATCTTAAAATTGAAGTTGACGAAACTCTTCAATATCTCAGTCAAGTATTGATAAATTTGTCAAATTTAAAAACCTTGGAAGTTGTTAATAATGATACAATTGGTATTTGTCAGAATACATTTTCACATAAAATACCACATTCGTTAACTGACATTCGTTATGCAAATGGTAACATTACAAATTTACAAGCAAATTCAATTGCATGTATGCCACAACTTGAAAAACTTATTATAAAAGATACACAATTGATGACGATTGAAGCTGGTACATTTAAATCAATGAATAATCTTCAACATTTGAGTTTAGAATCTAATAAAATAACAAGGATTACAAAAGATTCCTTTGATGGTCTAAAATGCACTGATCTACATTTGTCGTACAATGAAGTAAGTCTTATCGAGGATGGTTCATTTACAAATTCCAACATTGAAAATATTTATTTATTTACTACTGGCATTTCTACTGTCATGAAAAAATCTTGGGGAATACGAAAATCTACTATCGTTCGAGTTTCCAGTGATGCTGAATTAGAACGTCAATATTATACCAGAAAATTATATTCATTACCATTTTAATGAAATCTGTAATCACATTTCAAACTTTTTTTTTTTCTATCATTATTTTTGTTTATTAAAAATTTAATTCTATATCACAAATTTTATTTTCTATATGAACATCCTTCATATGTATTTGAACAAATTAATCAAATAAATTACAGGAGACTACATTTAATTTGTTCAAGCTATTTATTAAAAATAAAAATTTATCAAGATTATATCTTCTAAATAAAAAAAGGAAAAAAAAAAATTATTTCACTCAAATTAATGATGAATCTATCGAAGCTTTTTAATTTATTCTTTTCTTTGTATTTTTTTTTCTTTATTATCTCTCTTAGTTGACGAGTTATGAAAATATTTTCTCTATTTTTTATTATCCATTACGATAATGAAATTTCTTGTTGGATTGATTGAGGATATTATTTTTCATGCACAACGCATCTAACATTTATACACAACTATATAATATCCAACAAACCAACTAATATGGAAAATAAAAAAAGCTTCTCCTATCGCAGTAATAAAATAAAAAAACAAATTTTTCTACAAAAAAATACTTGGCTACAAGGTAAGTTGTATCAGTTAAATAATAATTCATTTTAAATTAATCTCGTTATTTATTGAAAATCCTAGATTCATTGATAAATTCAAAAAACAAAATTGATTGCTATACAATTTTGAATGGTGTTTCTTTACTATGGCAAATTGGTGGTTGTTTTCCAATAAAAATAATTAGGCCAATTGGATTTAAAAAATCTATATTCAGCTGGTTTTTACAATCATACAATATTATTTTATTTATTGTTTGCACTTATTTCTTTTTTAGGGGATGGTATGAGTGGAAAAAAAACACCGGGTATGTAAATATATTTTAGACTATTCAACTGGCACAAATAAAACAATCATTAATCTATCAAACAAACTCAGTTTTTCAGTATCAATCACAGTTGTTGCAATTGTTATTCAAGGTTTATCAGCAATAATTTCAATGCTAGTTATCTGCTGCACTTGGTTTTATTATCATAACGATGTAAATATATTGCTATCGATAATTAATAATTAAAATTTTTGTCGCATTATGCCAATTGTAATAACTTAATTGAATAGTTTTTAGATGCCATTGATTTTTTAGCTCTACAAGATAAACTTTTATTGAAAATTGGATGCCATAGGACACTAAATCGTATTGATTATATAATTAAGACATACGTTTATGGGACATTTGTTATCACATTAATTTTATTTTCTTATGAATACTATGCGGGTATGCAAATTTATGGAAAGTCAGTGGTTTATTATTAGCATAAAGATTAATCCTTTTATAGAAAAATACTGTATATTTTTTATTTTTTTAATAGTGGAGATTTTCAATTCTTAAATATAGTAGTTTGGTTTATTTGGACAATACCAAGATTGTTGCAAATATTTTCAATAACAATATTTGTATGTTTTGTTATTTTTTTGGCTAATTTGTTTACTACTTTAAATAAACAATTGAAGATTATTATAAAACGTGCAAATTCAACAAATCCAGTGGTTAGAATAATTTATTAAAAAATATTTATTTTTTTAGTTTTGTGTGTCTTATTTTTTTGTTTTAATATTTTTAATTATTTTAGGCAATAGAAACTTCAAATTCAATGACAAAAAATTTACGATTAGCTGCTAAAATTCATTACAATCTTTGTAAATTATCAAAAATTTTTAATCGTCAATTTAATGGAATAATAGTGTTGATTATTGCAACTGGATTTCCACTTTTAAGCTCATCATTTTATTTTATATTTGTTAAAATTCAAAGTCAAGATAAAACTGATTATTTTCGTGTTGGTGTTTATATTTCTTGGCAATTTATTTATGCTTTGTCAATAACAGTTATTGTCATTGCGTGTAATTCAACAACTAATCAGGTAATTTGTTAAATATATATAATTTAATTAATCAGAAATATAATCTTTATTTATATTAATAAAAGAAAATAATTTAATTTCAGGCAAACTTAACAGGCAAATTATTTCATGAAATTGATATTGACAACATTGACACTGAACTTTATGAAATTATAATTTCATTTTCTCTTCAGTTACATCATCAAAATATTGAATTTTCTGGTGCTCGTTTATTTCCACTAAATTCAAAACTCTTGCAATGTGTAAGATAATTATTGAATTAATTTATTGAACTTTTAAAATTAACTCTTTCATTGAAAATTATTATTACAGATGATTGCTCATGTAACAACAACACTCGTAATTTTAATTCAGTTTGAACCTTCAATTACTGACTATTAAATTGGGCAAACAAATTGTTTTTCTTATTTTAAAAATATAAAATAAACTTGAGTTGTCTGTGAATTTAATTGATCATAACAGTAACAAGTGATAGAAGTCAATATTCGGTCAGACACACTCACACAACCTTATGCAACCATAATTTTTAAATACATTTTTATTTTTATATATAAATAATATATATAGTTAATAATGTTTATAATTTTTAATAAACAATCACCAAAATTGTATATCAATAAATTTTTTCATTTAAAAAAATGTTTTATATTTTTGTATTTGGAGAACTTTTTATTCTTTTATTAAAGCACGTGAAAAGATTTTGTAAAAAAAAAAAAAAAAACATGTAACATTAATTAATAATAATATATTGTTAATAAATAGAAATAGAAAAAAGGATTGAGTAATTTATAAAATATACCCAATTATTTACAAATTTCCTATGATAAATAATTTATATTTAATTTATTTATTAAAGTAAAGATAAGAAAACTTGCTGACAACATAAAAACTATTTTACTGATATATTTTAATTTGGTTTATTTGTTTAATAAAAATCTGAATAGATAAGGGTTTTTTATTTTTAATTTTAAATAAAAATATTGTTTAATCAATCATTCGGTGCCATTCACAGGCCGTCACGTAGCAAAAGTTGATTTACACAAACATTGTTATTAGAAAACTTCTATGACAATATTCGCATGCGCCTGACCTATTAATGTCTATAACAGTAGTCTATGAGTCTATAACTTCTGACATCAAATGAGTCAGGCACGAGCCCGGCAAGTTGTAGTACAGATTGTTTTTTGTGTCATCTCTTAAAGTGCATCAAGGTTATGCAATATTTTCTAACAATTACCTAAATAATATATTGACAAACAACAATGGCTGATGTTAAACAAGATCACAAACCTGAAGATGGTGAAAATTATCCCGTCAGCAACAACACAGATCCAAAAAATATGCAAGAATTAACACAATTTGTAAGTTGTTTTTATTTATATTCAAATGTTTGACATCTGTCATTTTAAAATATTTATTTATCTACAGGTTCAAACATTGCTCCAAGGAATGCAAGATAAATTTCAATCAATGTCTGATCAAATACTCGGAAGAAATATCCTTTTTTATAATTGAATATATTAATAATTGATGTTTTTCTTTTTTTTGTTTGAATAATTTGTTATTATAACCTCGAATCGTCAAACATGTATATGCTGATTGACATTGAATATAATTATTATTAAATTCCTTAATAAGACATACTAGATGAAATGGGCAATCGAATTGATGATCTCGAAAAAAATATCGCTGACTTGATGACCCAGGCTGGTGTTGAAGGAACTGACAAATAAATACCATCCAAAAATAAATATAAACTTATCACAGTAATCACAATTAAATTATCAATTGAAATACTAACACGTATTAATTAAAAATAATAAATAAAATTACAATTGTTTTTCATCATATTTTTCTTATTTATGTAATGATTTTATTGATATTTATTATTTTTTAATTGTTCTGAATAAATTATTAGCTGATTCAGGAGATAAAGGATATTGTTTTAATTGTGTTTGATGTTAGTAATTTTTCTAATGGTGCAATGACAGGTACTGGTCTTAATATATAATTATTTTTCAATCCATATTTTGATTCAAAAGCCTGTTAAATTATTTATTTTATTATTAAATATTCGTGTGACTATTTATAAACAAT
>JAPYYR010000888.1:0-31637 GCA_030523065.1 Aphidius colemani | reverse complement strand
ATCATCTGTCTCTTCAGAACTGTCATCATATTCTTCAACTTGTACTGATTCTGATGAATTTGATTTGGCTTTCATTGAATCCTAAATTTTAATAGTTATTTTTAATTTGTGTTGAGCATTTATAGAGCAAAATATACCAACCAATGATTCTGTATTTTTATTTGCTGATTTTCTCAGTGTTATTGGTGATGAAAAATTTTTTGTCAAATTTGATAATGAACATGCTTGACGAAATGATGTTCTTCTGACTGTTTCAAGACGTTGGACAGTATCAGGTACATTTAAAACTTCACGAAAATCCTGTAAAGAATTTTTATTAATCAATTTTTTTCTATTTTTCTTTTTAGTAATTTAATTACCCTACTATATTCTCTTCTAACAAATTGATAGTCCTGCATGTAATTATTATTTATTTAAAAGTATTAAATAATAAAAAAATTGATTTGAATAAAGTAATAAATATTTTCTTACCTCTAGATCTTTAGCTTCGTCAATATCAGCAATATCTTGATAAGCTTTTGTCATAAGTTCAACAGCTTTTGTATGAAAACTTAATTCAATCATAACAAAATCAAGTAGTATTGTTTTAATGTCATATAATTTACGTTTTTCAAATGAATCTATTTGATCTTCAAGTCCTTTAACAACTCGTGATACTTCAGCAGTTGCTTTCATTAAATCAGCTTCAGCTTGTGACTAAAAAACAAACTGTCAAGGCTTCAACATATTTTACTTATTCATTAAAATAAGTCAATAACATAACAAAAAGGATACAATCATTTGTCTATTTCTTGGATTTCTTGAACGTATTTTTTCAAGATTTTTACGTTTTGTTAGCTCTTTTTCACGTATTGAAAATGTATTTTTAACATCTTCACGTGCATGTTTACATATTATTGAATACTGTGATAATGGTGATATTACTTTTGTATCTAATCTTTGAACTTCTGCGTCTCTATAAAAAATAATTAATAAAATTCAATTTAAATTATATTAAAATAATTATTCAATTACTATTACCTATAATCACCAATAACAGATAATGTTGTTGCAAAATTACCAAGACCACAATTTAATGAACGATTAACTGTTTCAGACTCTGCATATATTTTTAATATTTTTGAAACTTCATCATTTTTATCCCTCAATCTACATAGAAAATATAATTAACAATAACACTGTCAAAATTTTTAATAACAATATAATATTACCTTGCTGCTTTTCTTGTGTATGCTGCAAATACTGTACATAATTCAGCAAAGTATTTTTCAACACCAGCAATACGTTCTTGAACAAATTTAGCCTCTTGTTCACTATTTAAACAAAACAATTTAAATTATTCAATTATTCAAATCTAATAATAGTATTAAATCATTACCAAATGCTATTTTGCGATTTTGAACGTAACATTATTATTATTATTAATAATATTAAATAATAATCAATAGATTTATCGTTGATTATATAATTTACTTTTGTTTTATTTTTATTAATATGGCAGATAGACTGTTTTGTTATGGAAACAGTTGCCTGGCACCAGACATTAACAAGCAGATGTTACATTTAAAATACGATAAATATAAAAACAATAATAATAATACAACTAAGAAAATAAATAAAAATATGTTATAAATAAATAAAATAAAAAATATATACATAATATGGTGAATAAATTTGATTTAATTATATTTTTTTCATAACAGCAAATGAATGTCCAGCTCCACAACCAATAAGAAAACCCTCAAAACCTAATGGAAATATAATTTGAGTTGGTTTAAATATATCTTGAGTATTACCATTTCCACAATTACCATGTTCATTCCAACCCCATGATGATATAATATTATTATCTAATAAATAAATAGGCATTAAAAAAATTAATATTTAAAATTTAAAATTATATAATAATTACCATCAATTGTTATGTTGTGTTCTGATCCAATTTTTAATTGTTTAATTGTTTGTAAATTTTCAACGCATTTAGCTTGCCAATAATTACTTTTATTTTTTGATCCTAATTGTCCATAGATATTCCTTCCCCATGAAAAGATTTTACCATCAGCTGTAAGAATACTTGAATGAGTCCAGCCACTTGATATATTAATAATATTTTTAATATTAATATCAAATGTAATTTTAACTGGTTTATCATGATATTTAATTATGTTGTTATCAAAACCAAGTTGTCCTTGTTTATTGTCACCCCATGAATATATACAATTATTATTTGACAATGCAATGTTGAAATATTGTCCACATGATATATCAATAATATTTTCAATTTCTAAAACTAAAATTATTATTTTACATTAGTTATGAATTATATGAATGATGATTATAGGTATTTACCTTTTGTAAATTTGTTTATTTGTTTAATTTTAACATTGTCATCATTAACAATTCCAAGTTGATGTTTATTATTGGATCCAGTTACAAATACTTGTCCATCATGAGTAACAATTGCTGAGTGTCTAAGTCCCATTGATATTTTTTTAACTCTAAAATTTGGTAATTGAATTTTAAAAGGTTTATTAATAAATTCTTCAGGTGATTCCAATCCTAATTGTCCATAAGTATTTGATCCCCAGACATAAATATCACCTGATTCTGTTAATGCTATTGAACTGTCCCAGCCGCATGCAATGTCAATAATATTATTTAAATTTTCAATTTTTTGTAACTTGGATATTGTCTCACCACCATCTGGTATCCCAGTTTGCATTTTTTTATTCCATCCACATGAATAAACATTTCCATTTTTATCAAGAATCAATGTATGTCCACCACCACCAGTTATTTTAATAATTTCATCAATTTTAATATTTGCCTTTTTTAAATCTAGTTTTTCAGGTAATAATGATTGTTCAGATTCATATCCAAGACCAAGTTGACCATGAGAATTTGCTCCCTTGAAAATTAAATAACAAATTGATTAACTAATTTTTCTAATCAACAAGTTAACTATTATTGTTACATGTTGACTATATTTTTTTTTAATAATAAATAAATATTTCAAGTTTAATTTAAACAAGATAACTTACCCAGGCAAATAATTCAAACTCTGTCATAATTAATTGATCAAAGTTTTAAAAAATTACTTAATAAATAGGTAAAGATTTACAATGTTTACAACTGATTAGTCATTAGAAATGATTAGAAAAAATAGGTGATTTATAAATACGCCATCTACAACAGAAAAAAAAACAAGCCAGATGTCAAATTAAAAAAATATTACACCGGTTGTTTATTGTTGTCAATAATAAGCCACATAAAAATATGTAACAAGAGTCAATAAGACATTTAACTATATAACAGATAAATAATTACTTTGAATAAAAAATAATAAAAAATGGAAGATTCATTGATTAAGTTTGATATTAAAGAGGTTAAAGCTGATACAATTCGTGCAATATCAGAATGCTCACAACGAGGATTATTGCATACAACAAAATGGTAATTATTATTTAATAAATAATTTTACATTTACAATTATTTAATTACCATAATATCAATTCATTACAGGCTAGCAGAATTAAATTATTCACTGAGAGATATAAAACTTGATAACGTAATTAATAATCAGGATATAAATGTTGTTGAAAATAATGAAAATGACATGTACATTCTTGCTAAAAGTTATTTTGATTTAAAAGAATATGATAGAGCAGCATATTTTGTTAATAATTGTACAGAACATAAAACAAAATTTTTATATTTATATTCACGTTATTTATCTGGTGAAAAAAAAAAGATGGATGATATGACTGATGTACCACCAGATCCATTAAAAAATGAAGATTTAAAATTACTATCAAGTGATTTACGTAAAGAACATATTTCTGGTAATCTTGATGGTTTTGGATTATACTTATTTGGTGTATCATTAAAAAAATTAACATTAACACGTGAAGCAATTGATGTATTAGTTGAATCAACTCATAAATATCCAATGCATTGGGGTACTTGGCTTGAACTTGCTGGATTAATTAATGATAGAGAAAAGTTAGAAACATTAATATTACCAAATCATTGGATGAAACATTTTTTTATGGCACATATGTATTTAGAATTACAATTATTAGATGAAGGATTAGCGCTTTATTGTGAATTACAATCAATGGGATTTGAAAAAAATGGTTATGTACTTGCACAAACAGCAATTGCTATTCATTACAAAAGAGATGCTGAAAATGCCATAGAAACATTTAAAAAAATTATTAAAGATGATCCATATTGTTTGGATAACATGGATACATATTCAAATTTACTTTATGTCAAAGAAATGAGAGTTGAATTGGCTTATCTTGCTCATCAAGCAACAGCTATTGACAAGTACAGACTTGAAACTTGTTGTATCGTTGGTTAGTTAATTTATTCATAATATTATCATAAACAATTATAATAAATAAATATTTTTTTTCACTAGGTAATTATTATAGTTTAAGAGCTGATCATCAAAAAGCCGTAATGTATTTTCATCGAGCATTAAAATTAAATCCTCAATATTTATCAGCATGGACACTTCTTGGTCATGAATTTATGGAATTAAAAAATATCAATGGTGCTATTCACAGTTATCGTCAAGCAATTGGTAAATTTTTTGTAATTAATTTTAATATGAAATTAAATGTTTTACTAAATGAAAATGTTTTATTTATGTTTCTTATAATTAGAAGTGAATCGTCGTGATTATCGTGCTTGGTATGGTCTAGGACAAACATATGAAATATTAAAAATGCCATTTTATGGTCTTTATTATTACAAACAAGCACAACGTTTAAGACCACATGACAGTAGAATGATACTTGCACTTGGTGAAGCATATGAAAAACAAGATAAAATACAAGATGCATTAAAATGTTTTTACAAAGCTTGTAATGTTGGTGATATTGAGGGAATGGCCCTTATTAAATTAGCAAAGTATTTAACTCATTTAAATTAATCAATTATAAAGACAAATAATCAGTTTTTAATATTATAAATTATTAATTTTTTTAGCCTTTATGAAAATTTAAATAAAGACGAGTATGCAGCAGCAGCTTACACAGAATTTACAGATGAAATTAAAAATGCTGACAGAGTTGAACTAAGTCATGCATATAAGTTTTTAACTCTTTATCATTTAAGAAGAGATCAAATTGAACAAGCAAATCATTATGCTCAAAAATGTTTACAATTTGAAGAGACTAAAGAAGAAGCCAAAACATTATTAAGAACAATTACTGAAAAAAGAATTAAAGTTGAAGAAATGATTGTTGTAAGTTTAATTTTTCTTTTTAATAATAATAAGTTGATTAATATTTATTAATAGAATTTCATTTCTTTTGTTTACAGATGGAAGACATGAATGAGACAGATCCAGTTGGTGATAGAAGTATAAGAGTTGAAACAACACCTGGAAGTCAATTGACACCAATGAATTTATCATTTACACCAACTCAATAAAATTGAATTATTAATTAAATGCTTCAATGTAATTCATTTATTTCGGGTTTTATTTATTTCATTTTTATATCATAAATAAATTTATTTAACTGAATTAATTATACTCAATAATATTTTTATTTATGACGAATTAAATCACCATTTTTATCATAAAAAGATTTGTTAAAGTTAAAAATCACTTCTGCTTACAGCCCCTGTAAGCAACAGCATATTGAAAAAACTTGTATAATTAAACATATACCTTTTTTTTATTTCTATACTTTAATTGTAATTAGTTCTAAAATAAAAATCGCAGACAAAAACACTTATGAGATTACTAATAAAAAAAAATATACATATATATATTTTTTATTACGGTATTTTTATGACATTGACAACAAATATATATAAAAAAAAAAAAAATTCAGGGTGCAATAAAAAAAAGAAAAAAGAATTTAATTCGTTTGTAATCAAAAATGATTTATAAATAATATTATGAAGCCATCTTAATTTTTATTGTATTTAAATTACGAAAAATTTAGTGGGATAATAAATTATTGATCAATAATTAAAATGATCAATGTAAATAATGAATATAATTTTATAATATAAAAAAAAAAGTCATTTAATTTATCTTCTGTCACGATGTCGATGATGATGATCACGAATTGATCTGTGTTCACTATGATGACGTCTATGACGACTAGATGTACGCCATAAAAATTCATCAACACTTCGTTCATAATTACGTTTATCATGTGGTGAACTACCATTATAAAGTGGTATACCATCATAGTAACGTGGTGGAGGTGGTGGTGGTGGTAAATTATCATAATGATGAGATGATGAATAAGGAGGTAATGGAGGTAATTGATGTTGCATTGTTCTCATATAATCAGCAACATATGCTTCAGCTGCTGCAGCAATACTTGATGTTCCATAGCCTCTGTTAAAAATAAATTAAATCAAATTATAATTATCAATAACAATTAATTGTTATTCATTTATTAATACTAATAATAGTAAAAAAAACTTACTTTGAGTATGATGAATCACCCCGATTGTACCAACTTCCATAACGTGAATTATAGTCACTGTGTCCTCTATGATCACCCAAGTGTCCACCTCTCGCTAATGACGCTAATCGTGATCTTGATGTTAGAAATAATCTTCGTCCACCACTACCACTGCCACCACCACCTCTAGCACCACCACGTGAACGTAAAAATCTTGGTGCACCAATACTACCAACTGGACGATGATTTCTTGTCTTATTACCAATTGGTTTTATAACATTTTTAGCTGCTTCTTTTGATTTTCTTAATATTGGTGTCATTTCAATTGCTAATAATATACATAAACAAAATATAATAGACAGTAATATAAATGATTTATTTAGTATAAAATTATAAAAATAAATACCATCATCTTCAGGAAATAAACGACATAGTTCTTCAGCAACACGTGGCTCAATTTCTTGTCCATCACGACCAATTTTTACCTGTTTACCATCATTCCAAGGATTATATAGATGTAGTGTTGATGTAAATGGTAATTCTTTTCTACATATCCAATCAACTTTAAATACACCACCAAGTACTTTTGCTGATAAACCTGGTGGTAATACCTGTAGTATTTAATTTAATTAATTAAATTATTTATAAACTTTCTTTTTATTTTTATCAATATATTATTTACCCATGATATTGGTGTAACATCTCTACGTGATTCAGTACTTAATCTTGCAATACCAGCAAATTTACCAGATTCTTTAACTGAAAAAATAAGCAGCACATTTCTTGATTCTTTGTATGCTTGATTTAAATTTGCCTCATTTTGTGGTAATGTACTCCAAACACCTTTGGCTTTTGACAATGTTATATTCTCAGCGTTATTTGATTTAATGATGAAAAATCTATCAAATAAAAATAAAACAAATGTTTAAATAATGTCAAAGATATAAATTATGGGAAAAAAAATTATTATAAACCTTGCATCTCTGAATAGGTAATTTAGTTTTGTAATATAATCATAATTTTTTGGTGTTTCTTTATTATTTTCTTTAGATTTTGCACGTTTTGTATCTGGACTTGATGAATCACTGTCATGTGAACGTCCACGTTTACCTCGAGTTTTACGATTTCTTTTATTATCACCACGTGATGATTTAGTTGATACTGAACTAATACTTGGTTGGCTTGAATCTGAATCTGATGAACTTGATGATACTTCACTTCTTGTATCATATGTTTCATCAGCTCCAATTTTTAATTCATCAACAATATCATTTTCACCAAGACACAAATTTATATTATCATTATCAACAGTGTTTTCCATTTTAAAAAACAAAAAATCAGCCTGGATTTATGTCGATTGTTAAAAAGAAATTTCTGAAATAAAAATAATTAATTTTATTATCAATATTATACAATTTATATTATTATTAACGACAATAATTACAACGTAATATTAAAAATTATAAAATGCCATTCTTATACCGACACACATATATTACATAAAAATTTTATTATTATTTTTAATTTTCCCATTATAAAATATATAAACAAACAAATTTATTAATTATTTTTTTATGTAATTTAAATACTATAATTATTAATGAATTAATATGATTATCCATACTTTTGACGGTGATAAAAAAGTTCCATAAAATTCACAAAATAATAACACCATTGTCTTAAATTTTTGGGGCTAGACATTATGTTTTTTTGTTTTTTAAAACCAACGATAGAAAATAACAATAAAAATATAGTATATAGTAATTATTATTATTTATTTATTATTTTTATTTTTTAAAATATCATTGCAAGTCCACAAATAACGTGATAATAACTCTTTCGTTTCTTGCACTTATATATTTTTCTTTTATGTATATATATTTTTTTATTTATATTTTTCTTTTCGCGGTTGAAATTATAACGTAATAACATACACAACAAAGTCCATTGATTAAAAAAATATTATATATATCTTTTTTTTTAAATTAATTTTAGTATCAATAAAAAAAATTTAATAAAATCACAGTAATTTTTTTACACAAGAAAGTGCATGGATATTTAGATAGCAAATAATAAAAAGTAATTTTTTTTTTTTCTTTAGTTCATTGTTATTATTCTTTTTTTTTATGTGAATTATTATGATAATGATTCTTTTTTTTCTTTTATTTTTTCTCAACAATATATGTTTAGGAAAATATATATCACTTAGACGATAATTTAGAAATTTTAACTAAAAACAACAATGTCTTTCTGAGGCCCTCACTTATTTTATTTTTTAAAAAACGAAAACTATTCTTTTTTATTTATTTAAAAAAACTTGATGGTGTATTTTTTGGAGTAAAACTTGATTTATATATGTATAATTATTTTAGAAGAAAATAATATTGTTCGTGCTTTGTGTGTTGCAAACAACATAAAGTTCCATTGAGCTATTTTTTTTTTTAATTTAGCTCACACTTACATTTACACATATACGTATATATATATATATTTATTTAGACATATATATACATATATATAATTAATTAATAGATATATGTATATATTCCTTGCCACTTAAAACATCACTTTTCACCTCACAAATATATGCCACAATCCCACGAAGACTCTTTTTTTTTTGTTTGACAGAACGCTTATTTTCTTGTTGTTTTTATTTATTTTTATGTCCAAACACGATAATAATACAACAGAAAACAATTATTTATAAATCACCAAGACAATTATTAATATATAAATACTATTTTTATTAATTTAAGTTGTTTATTTTAGCTTATAATTGACAAGCGTTGTCAGAGTAAACAGTTCTTGTTGAGGCTTCAACAATGGAGTCACTTTTTTATCAAAAATAAAAAAATTATTTTATTATTATTTTTTTTTTTATCAAGTCATCCTTTGTCAAGCGTAATTTGTCGCTTTATGAAAATTGTCCTTTTTTTCTTCCAACAGGAAGAAGACATCTTGAAATTTGTCGAATTTTCATTGGATATGTAAACAAAAGCTCCAATTTATTGATATTTGAAATGACTTTAATTAAAAAACAATAAAAAACAATAAATTAAATTAAAAAACAATTATTTTAATTAAATTAAATACTCGCTAAGTTTAGTGTTATTTTTTTTATTGTATTTTTTTGCTTTGTTTATTAATAAATTGATTGTTTATCAAGTTAGTTAGTTAAAAATTACTCGATATATATCGAAAAAATTATGTATCGTTTTGAATCGAAATTTCTACTGAATAGCGAACTTTAGCGACGAGTCGAGCGAGCCTACTGCCTTCATTATCAAGCCAGCAACAAGCACGTATCATTATAAAAAAAAATAATATTTTATTTCTCCTGAAAGGTGAAATTTTTTTTTCAACTATTATATTGTAAAATCGTCAAGATTTCACGAAAAAAGAAGTATGAATATCAGTTCATTATCGTTAATTAATTGGAAAAGTAGTAAAAACGTTGAAATAATGCCAAGTTTAATATCGAGTAATTGGTAAGTTAAATTTTTTTAAAAATATTTTCTCTTTGATGAAATATTTTCTGACAATTTCTCAACAATCATCACGCCATGTTTTTTATTCGTTTTACCTATGCCTTTCCATTCGTAGACACCATTTTGTTTTCATTTGTCCCTTGTAATATATCTATATATATATATTTTATGTTTTTTTTTGCAAATCATTTATAATAATATTACAACCAACTTGACCTATATTATTTTCCCTCAATAATTTACATAATGAATTGTAATTTTTTATTTTTTCACAATTTAAAAGTCCAATGACTGACATATTTTATTGTTATTATTTAATTTTTTTATTATTTACTACTGTAAATGTCAACATGTTGACAACGTTGTTACTAAGGTCAATGATTTTTTTTTTATTTTTAAAAAACAATAAATTATCAATTAAATGATTCATGGATAATTTTTTTTTCATTTGACCATGAACACTTGTTGAAATATATTTTAGAAAAAAAAATAAAAATAATTAATAAGTCATTATTTAATCTACTTAATAAGTTGTAAATTTAAAAAAATTAAAAAGATAAAAAAACACTTGTTAAGTTGAGTAAAAATAATGTTAATCTTACAATGCATGTTGGTTTTTTTTTTTTTAACTTATCTTAAAAGCTGACTAGAATCATAAATTTATTATATTTATCAAAATCACGTTATATTAATTCAAAGTTAATATGACAAAGCATATAATACTAAAAGTATCTATAAATACACAAAACAACAAGCCACATAGTCATTTTTTAAATTAAAGCTTATTATTACTTTTGTTTTATTTTTCTCATCCAACTGCGCAGTTTAATTTTTTATAATAATCAACAATAAAAAAAAATTAATCACAATGTTCATGAAAATAATCAGTTCTTATCAATAATTATTATCTCAAACAATACATTTATTTTTCCAAGTATAAATAAAATCATTTGTGAAAAAAAAGAAATTTAATTATTTGATAAATGTTGTATTTGTTATATCATAAATATTAATCTACTGCAGTGTTGGAGCAAAACAATCTTATCAAATATCATTCAGCTCACGTCAATTGTAAATAATAAAAAGTCTTATAAAATTATATTCTCATAATCAAAATAAAAAAAAAATATATATAACACTACCTACTTATAAGATATCTTGAGGAAAAATAAAATAAAATTAATAAAAATAAATTTATTGTTTAATAACAATTGATAAAGCAATTATTGTTAATTGTTTGTTGTCATAGTTATTTAATGAATAATTTTCAATTTAAAAATTAATTAAAATATATTATTGTTATTAAAGGGAGTCATCAAGTAAGACAATGGAAGAATCACTTGATGAGATCAGTGCTCAGCAGCAATATTATTCCATAACATTGGGTGTGGGGCCTCTGTGGTACTCCTGATGCGCCCCATGCCGCATTATCTGTATCCGCTGTTAACACAGAGAGCCGCGGTGTGGGGATTAAACAGAGTCAGCTCTCTGTGAGCTCACATATTGTATCAGTATGTATTTAATTTATTAAAAGAAAAATTATTAATTGATAATAAACAGATTTTTATTTGTATAGTCATATTTAAAATTCATTTTATTCAATTTATATTGCCTTGAAAAAAAGTAACATCATCAATTTACTACTTAATTTTTTATACATACCAGTTAAATTATTGACAATTGACGTCACTAAATAATGTTATTTATTTTTTCTCTTCAATTAATTAAAACAGGAAGAGGAATTGTTAAAAGCTGTTAATAATAACGAGTCACTACGTTTAGCCTTCACCCTTCATTTGACAGAAACCACCTCTGTCCAATGGGACACAATAATATGGCGTGGTACACTTTATATTTGTGTACCAAGTTGTTTATTACCTGAAGGTTCAAAAGAAGGTTTTGTATCACTATTGGAATATGCTGAAGAGACATTACAATGTCACAATATTGTTGTTTGTCTTCGTAAAGATCGTACCGATAGAGGTAATTTAATTTATATTTTTATCGATAATTAACTGTGTTATTAATTATATTTATTTTTCTTTTTTTAGCCATGTTAGTTCGTACTTTCATGTTTCTTGGATTCAATGTACTACCACCAAGTCACAATTTAATACCACCACATTGTGATTCTGGTAATCTCTACATGCTTTACACAATGGAGTAATTGCATCAAAGGGACTTAAACTTATTAAACATTACAAGTTTAATTGCATATTTATTATATTATAAAACATTTTTTAAAAAAATATATATATTTACAATTTTTATTTTGCTGTACGCGCCCTTGTGCTACAGTTTTCAATTATGAAAACTGCTTAAGCAGCAATTTTTCTTTTTTAATAAGATCAGAATTACCAAATTATTATAAACAAATTAATTAATAAATCAAAGAAATTATATGCATTAAACTTGAATGATTAATAGGTACTTTACGAAAACAAATATACATATTGAAAAAAAAAGTATATATTTAGTTGCAAAAGGTAGGGCTCGTAAATATTATAAGCTTCAATTAACAATTCACTTTCTGACAATATAAATTGTCAAAATGATAATAAGCTCACAGAAGATTTGAAAAAAAATCTGTTTCTCCACATTATTTTTAAATGGCTTCGATAATTCAACTTGCACGTTTTTTCTTGAACATCTTTTAAGCCAATTATATCAAGGTTATTATTTCGAAAAAAAAAAAAATAATATTGCGCATTGAATTTATCAAGTTATTTTAAAAATTCTTATCTATTTAAATATCGTTATTAATTCGTGGCAAATTGAGAATTTATATTTTGACTTATTATGAGTATTATTTTGTAGTTAAAAAATTTTTACCCCATTGTAAACTAGATTAACTGATGATGATTATAATTTTCCTGCTTCTAATTATTTGCTGCCATTAATCCTGTTTTTGATTTATAAATTCTTGTCATTTAACTTTATTAAATAGTTATTATAATTTTGTTAGAATTAATCGTAATCATAGTAATTCTCAATTATTTAATAGCGATATTTACATGGTAAGTGCGACTCTGTGTTAAACCATACAGATACTTAATATTAAATGAAAAAAATTTATGAAAAATACAAAAAAAATGTAAAATTTATGAAAAAATACATGAAAAAAAAAAAATAAAAAATTTTAGTAGAATTGTTGGATATTAGAATTTAAGTAGATTTAAGTGCAAAAAAAAATAATGGTAAAATATTCCATGTAAATTTTGAATTATTACAAATTAATATTGATCAAACTCAATATTTAATTATTTCTTTTTCTTTCTAACACCATCCCTTTGATTATAATAAATAAAATAATAATTTCCCATTGTCAAATTAATTTTCTTCTAGAGGTCAATATCTCGATTAATATTACAATTAAATTCACATATTGCACATACTAATTAATAAAGTACATTAATATGATTTCAAAAAAAGGTGTTTTCAAGTTTATAAATTCACTAAAATTGTTACTTATTTTTGGGTAAATATATCAGATAATAAATATTTATTTCTTTTTGTTTGTATATTTAGTAAATTTTAAGTGTTATATTATAGAAATTGAAGAAACAAGCCAAGTAAAGAGAAAAATACGTTTACATTAAAAAATTCAAGAGGTGTCGTTTTTTTAGTTTAAAAAAAAAAAAAAGACATGATGACTAATAATTTTTTGGTACCAAACCGAGACTATCAAGCATTCCTGATGATCCACGTTTTTCACCAGAAGCTTTTAATATTTTTCCAATTGAACATTTGACAAAATGATTTGCTGAAATAATAAATTAATTAAAATAAATTGAATTAAATCAACAATGTGATTATTGATAAATAAATTTTAGAATAATAATTACCAAGTAAATTTCCATCTTTCGTTGAAAAACCACAGCCACAATGCATTTTACGTTCAAGTGGTATATTTATTAATGGTGATGGTACAACTAAACTAGTCATTGGACGTTCATTGTGAACTTGTTGTTGATGTTCTTTAAATGCACGCCAGCAACACGTTACATAACGACATTGTTCACATTTCTGTTCCCCAGGATAATGTTCAGGTTCATCAATATCTTCTTCACATTCTTGGCATCGTAAATTTGAGTGTCGTGAACTAATTGTTATTGGACCATCTGGCCATCTATTAAGATTATTTGGTAATTCAGTAGTTGAATAATCCATTTCCATAAAAGGTCTTAAAGAATGACGTGATTTTGATATCATAATTTTTTTATTATTACCAATTGGTGGTATTATTTTTGGAGCATCACATACATTATGAAGATCACGTTTATGTGTTTTCAATGAACTTCTTTGATTAAACCATAAACAACATCTTGAACACTTATTACCACCACCATGTTCTTTTTCTCTTCTAACAATATGACGTTGCATATGTACCAAATATGAATGAATATTTGATGATATTGGTGAACCATTATCAATATAATAATGCATTAATTTTAAACAATATGGACATTGTAAATATTCACCTTTTTCATGGACTTGATAAAAATGATCAATAACATCTTTATGTGATGATGTACGATAACCACAGCAATCACATCTGTATGGCATTTCAGATGGTATATGTGTTATTGACATATGTTCAACAAGAAGATTACTATTTGCAAATTTATGCTCACATATACCACAAACAACCATATTACTATCACCATGACCAAATGTACTGTGTGCTTCAGTAACATGAACAACCATTTGATGTTTTGATGAAAATGCTGCACAACAATAACGACAAACATGAATATCTGGTTGTCCTGGTACACGTGGTGGTACATGACGTATCATATGTTCCATAACTTCAGTATTTGATTTCATAACAAATGAACACAAAAAACATGTAAAATTAACATTACGTTTTTCATTTTTAGATATTGTTTCTTTATCACCTTCAGCAATTGCATAATAAAATTCAAAAAGTGATGTTTGATCTTTTACATTATCATTTGTATTGGTATATTTTAAATCAGGACTTTTTGTACGTTTTGTATCTGGTTCAGGACTTGCTGTTAATATATTTGTTGCTGGTCGTTTTCTTGATCTTTTATTACCACTTAAAAATGCTGCTGTTGATGTTGATGATACTGTTTGTTTAACTGGTAATATTTGTTGTTGATGTAGTTGCTGTTGTTGGTGTTCATTGTGTGATGTATCTTTTATATTGGATGAATTTTTTGTGTATGACCAATCATGAAATGGATTTGATGATATTTTAGCTAAACGATCTAATAAATTTTCTGATACAGATGCACGTGTTTGTTCAGAAATATGTTTTATAATACTTTCAAATGCTCTTGATGATGTTACACCAAATGTTTCACGCCATACAAGTTCATCAAGAAATTGTTGTATCATTTGACGATTTAATAAACTCAATGTATTTTGAAACATACGTGGTACAATTCTACGTAAATAATCCATTATTCCAAAATTACTACGTACATTACGTGCTGATTGATCACCATATGCAATTTGTACAACTTGATTAAAACCAAGTTCATTGAGTGTAGCCTTATCAACTGTATAATCAGTTAATATTTTTGAATCTTTATGTACCCATTCTTTAAGTGGTTGTAATATATGATTAAAACGACGACGATAAGTTTTATCACTTTCTGGTACTGGATCACAAGCACGTAATCTTAGTTGTCCATTTTCAGTATTTAAAATACCAAGTACTTCAACTTTAACTTGACGTAAATTACCATCGTGTGATGTTGTACCAAGACTTATAACACCAACTTGTATATTTTTTCCTTTACCACCAATTAATTTACTTTTATCCCATATTGCAGCAGTACAAATACTACGTAAATTTGTAAAAAAGTTTTTAACATATACATTTGATACTTTAACCCATGATATAACATTTTGTACATTTGTTTGACATGACCAATGATAAATTAATTTAAGTAATACAGTTGGTAAATGTGGTGATCCTTGAAATATTGAACCAGAAAATACTGATACAAAACGATCCTCACAACAACTTGATACCCATACATAACCACCAGAATATGGAAATGTACCAGCATCATTATACATACCAAGTTTTAATTTTGGCTGAAAACCAGAATGTTGATTACAGTATTGTTCGGATTTAATAAGACCCTGTTGTATTAACCATTCAGCAAATCTTGTTGATGAAAACATTAATACACTTTTAACCTTAGCATCAAGTTCAGCACGTTCTTTACTTGCAATTGTTGGTGATATTTCTTTAGAATGTAAACCAGGACGTGCAACAACAATCAATGATGGATATGTTCGTCCACCATTAACTTTATTAAATGCAATTTCTCTTCCATCAGGTTGATTTTTTTTAGACTCTTCAATTGCTTCATTTGTTGAATTTTTAACACCAATAGCAATTCCACCAATACTTGTTTGTTCAGTTGGTCTATTATTAATTTTCGCTGATGATGATGATGATGATGATGATGATGCTGGTGCTACTTGTACCTGTGATAGTGGTGGTGGTTGTTGTTGTTGTTGTTGTTGTTGTGTTGCTGCTACTGCTGATGAGAATGATGTTTGTCTTATTTGTTGTTTACCTTTCTGAGCAGGTGGTCCACTTGATGGTGTTGGCATTGGTAGTTTAGTACGAACACGAACAGCTGGTGCTGATGGTGATAATATGGGCTCTTCAATTATTTCTGGCTGATGTACTTGAAGTACTTTAGTTCTTGTTGTACTTTGACGAGTAGGACGATTAAGTGAATTACTATCAGCCGGTGATATTAACACATTTTTAGATTGATTTTGCATATTGTTAATTGTATTTTGCGAGGTATTACTCAGTATAACACCTTTGCGTGGATCCATAACAAGTTGAAGATTACCTTGTTGTGTAGTTGAATTATTCAATACATTAAGTGTTATTTGTTGATTTTGATTCATCACATTATTCGTCTTCATAATATTTGATTGTGCTGCTTGAATTAAAGAATATTGATAAGCACTTACTGGTCCAGATTGTACAATTAATTGGGCATTGTGCTCTTTTATTATTTCATCAATTTTAGCCTGAACTTTGTCATAATTTTCTTTTGATTTACCCAAGTATGCTAATTGGGCTTCACTCAATGGCTCATCAACACAATCAAGATTTAATGTCATGTCAATTGGTCGTGTAGTTGTTATTGAACGAGTTATTAGACGACTTTTTGGTGCCACTTTTGTTAATTCTATATCAAAATATTTTATATTATAATTACATGAATGCGTTTTAGCAACAATTTTTTAAAATTTTAAATGTTTAATATTGAAATGATAATTGTTAATAATTAGTTTATATTATATTAAAAAAAATAATACCTGAATTTCCCGCCATTGTCAATGATTGCTGTTGAAGAATTCACAAAATTTCATGAGCAATATTTATTCAACTTTTCTTGATAATAACTTACAGAATTATTGCAACTTATTTATTGACAAAGTCGTCAATTATTTTGTTAGCAATAAAAAAAAACAATTGAGTGAAAATGCCAGGAATGTTCATTTACACAATACACTGTGGGCTGATTACATATATTGGCAGCCACCTACATAGAATAGACTTATGCTGATACTACATAGTACATCATCATTACTAGTGTTTTTTTTTTAGGGAGTCCATAAATCTAGGTAGATAAAAAGACAGGTTGAACTGATATTATTGTAAAAGCATCGGAAATTTTATTATATCTATGATAATTTTTTTCTTAGGGCTTATAGCTTTATTCATAATATAAAAAAACGTAAAAAAAAATGCTTGTTGCTATAAAAATATTCCCGTTTAGAAATACCTAGGGCTATTTCATATTTTTATGTTTTCATGTTGAGAAATAAAAAGTGTTAAGTTTAGCAGAACTTAAGACAAGAGACCTCTGAGATTAACTTTTACAAATATAATTTCTATAATAATTTCTAGAGGATTTTTAAATCTGCTGGATAGACATTCAAAATTTAAAGGACAAAGTTTGTAAAAAAAGAAGGGTGAAAGTGAAATGACAATTATATTACGGGAAAATATAAAAATTAATTTAATTATTTTATTTATTTATTTTTTTTTTAAATAAAAAATTTTGATTCTTAATAATTCACGATACATTGATCAGTCGGTGGGTCATCTGTGCTTTTTTTTTTCATTATCATTCGTCTGTTATTTTAATTTTTCAAATAATATAATTTTTTTTGCTTCGATCGGTTTTAAAATAAAATAAACAAAGAAATTTTTTTAAAAATATATACATCAAATTGAACGTTTCACAGTTAATTATTAGAAACAAAAAAAAAAATATATTAATTTTATATTACTTCACTTTTTTAAACAATAAATTTATCTAGAATTATAATTCTGTACACGAAAATTGTTTCAACTTAAATTTAGACTATTTTTTCCTTTTTTGAATTTAAAGAGAATTTTCGTCTCTGTGACAGACTAGACACACCAATTTTTTTTTTTTTTTTATATTATCAAATAGATTATGTGAATATCAATTCAATTTAATTATTAAACACAATTCTAGTTTGGCAGGAGATCCAAATGTTCGAACATTAAAATTCATTTATATTATCAATTACAAATTTTCCATTTCAAATTTGATAAATAAATAAATAATATTTTTTTACGAAAAATAATATTTAAATTTTTAAGTTTTCTATTCAGTTTTTTTTTAAACAAAATAATCGAGTGACTAAATTATCAAAAATTAAATAAATCAAATCAATTATAAATATAAAAATTAATTTTACAAATGAAATTATTTGTTTTTTCTTTTGTCCCCATTGAACAAACTAATGTTCATTAATCAATTACAATCTTTTGAAATTTATTTATCCAATGAATTTCATTCCTCTGTATGATTATTGTTTTCTTCGATAATTTTTAATTTATAATTAAACAATCAATACTTGCACAGGACCCATATAATTAAACACTTGACATATTTATTTTTTGTTCATTTAAATTTTACCTAAATTTTTGCTAATTTTTATGTGAATTATTTTTTATTAATTAATGCTCACGACTAATTTGTGATTTTATTAAAATCACAAGTATTATTTTACATTCAAAATACAACAATTAAATAATTTATAAAATTTTTTTTTAATTAAATTCTTTGACTAATATTGCATGCGTGTGAACACATTTCAAAAAAAAAAAAATAAAACAGTAAATTTAGCTATTAAAATCGATCGATGTAATGCTTCAATTGGCGTGTGTATTTTTAAATATTTTCAATTGTCAAATTAATAAGCAGAAAAAAAATAAATAACTGTGTACAATAACTGGCCGGCATAAGTTTATTTCGAGGCAATTCGAAATTGTTGCTTTTTCTTTATAAATTAAATTTTAACATTCTTTTCTTTTAAGACAATTTTGATATTATTTTACTGTCGAAATAGCAGCTGAGACCTCTTATCTTTATTCAGTCAAATAATTTAATTTTTTTTTTATATTTGTATAATAACATTGTTGCGGCTTAATTTTTAAATGAAAAATAAATAATTTTATAAGCGCACTGCTTTTAAAATAATAATCATTCGTAAATTTGACTTTAATTTATTTGAAAAAATTGTTCTATATATTTTTGCTTTTTTTTTTTTATATGTTTGCTGTTGTTTATTTAGATAATTGTTACGTAGTATATTCACCTTTTTTTTTTTTTTTCTTTTTTTATTATTATTACTTCTATTATCCATCGATATTTTTACTTTTTATATATCGAATATTGAACTACCTATTATGATACAATTTTATTTTATTTACTCATCGCCTTGGCACTACATTTTATTATTTTTTTTTTTTACTTTCACGCTATTTCAGAAACACTCGTTTTGTTGATAAAAAAAAGTTATTATCATTATTATATATAAATTAAAAAAAAAAATATGAATAAAAAAGTCAGTCACCTTCATTTTTTTTAACGTACCCGCGGTTTTTATGAATAATATAATAATATACCTATCTATATATAATTTTTTTTCTTTTGTATTTTTTTTATTGTAATAGAAATAATAACTATTATTAATAATAATAATAAAATTTGCAAAAGTGCTGAAGTCGCAATATTGCCAATAAATAATTTTCTAAGTCTTTTGCATATTATTTTTTGCATTATTATTATTTTATTTATTATTGTTGTTTGTTATTAATAATTATTAATCAATTAACAAACCTGCAGAGTCTTTCATTGCGCCTTTTTATTTTTAATATTGATGAAATAAAAAATAATTAATTTTCTATTTATTTTTCAATCGTCAAGACCTTTTTATTTTTTCGTGATCCTGACACGTTTTTTTTTTTTTCTTTTTATTTTTTAAATTATTTTCTTTTCTTTATTTTTAGTTTATTATTATTATTTTTAATCATCAATCCGAGTCAGTCTTGAGGATCTCCTCCAGGTCCTCGAGAATTTTTTTATTATAATAATAACATTTGTTAAAAAATTTTGTTATTCAATTTAAGTCAAGATGATGACAAAAATAAAAGAAAAAAATAAAATAGTTTCCACTCTTTCTCGGTCCCTTTTTTTTCCTTATTTTTCATCAATTTTTTTAAAATTATCACTTTATTTTTTCTTTAAATATCATTGTTCTAATTAACGTCTTTTTTATTTACTTTTTTTTCATTCAAAATCACAGAGAGTTTAGCTGATGTTTAAATTAATGAAATTATTTAAAACATCAAATATTTTCTCGATGATGATGTCGACTACTTGTTTCGTCTCGTAAATTTGATACATTATTAGCACTACTACTGGAACCAAATTTCCATTGAAGTCTTGACAATGATACAGTTGTTGATGTTGTTGTTGTTGCTGTTGTTGTTGTTGTTGTTGTTGTTGTACCAGTTGTTAAATTATTATTTGTATTATTACATAAACTTTTTTTAAGAAAATTTCTTTTTAATCTGCATACACTGTGTGGTTGTGGTAATCTTTCAGCAGTATCAAATGTACCAGATCTACTTCTATATCGTGGTGGACTTTGTGCATCTGATACTGTTTTATTTGGTGGAGCACTGACACATGTTCGAAGTATTTCTTCATACTGTAAATTAAATTATCAATTTTAAATTATTTTTCATTATTATTATTGTCATCATTGTTTCAATTACACATAGATATTTATTATTTAAATTTACCTGCTCGGTATCTCGTAATTGTATTCTGTCATTTTGACCAAAATAATCTTCACCACCTGGATGTTCAATTATTGGGGGATAATTAATTTCAATGTTACGTTGTACATCAGCTGATCGTACATCTTGGTCATGGGCTGTTGCCCTTGCTCGCAATCTTGAACTTACAGCATCTGTTCTTGTTGTTGGTCCATCGTCTGGACCACCAACATGACTTCCACCTCTTACGTCCATACCTGTGCTTACACTTAGCATCTAAAAATTAAATATTATGGTCTATTAATATTTAATTTATTATTTTACTTTTTTATAAATATACCTATAGGCAATAATATTATTTATACATTTAAATAAATAACAAAACTTGTCTATTTCTTCAAATATAGACACAGATGATGGATAAATTTAACGCAATAATAAAAACTATCTTGCAGTATAAAATTATAATATATTTTATAAATAGTTAAAATAATATTTGCATTAGCAAAACAAAGAAATAATTTTTTATTTTTTTTTAAAATATATATTTACAAAATTTTAATTATGTGTTTAAATATAAACTAATTTTTATACTCTAGCTAAAGATTAGATAGCGTAAAAATTTATATTCATAAATCTACAAATATTACTGAAAAAAAAAAATAAAATTAAAGGTAAATATTTTTTAAACGACATTATTTCTCTTATCAGACAGAATAATTTTTAAAAGATATTTTAAAATAGATTTTCAGTTTTGTTATTATCAAGTAAGTTGAAAAAAAATTAGTTATTATTTCATAACTAGTTATTGAATATCTTGAAGACGATAAAATTTTCAATGATTATTGATTCGATATCTATTTTCGTAACAAAGACATAGTACATAATAATTTATATTACATGAATAAACACGTATTGTCTATAAACTAGTCAATGTAATAACTCGCATCATTTAAAAAGAAAAAAAAAAACATAACAACTATTTAAAAAGAGAAAAAAAAATACGATAAATTATTTTTCATAAAATATAATTAATAAGGCATTATAATTGTTGTTTTTTTAAATTAAAAAAAAAAGTTTTAATTAAATATTAAATAGATAAAACAATAAAAGATTTATATTGTTAATTTTATTTAAAAATTATTTTTTTCGTTTAAATGAAAAACAGCAAAATATTAGTTTATAAACTACGATTAATTTTTCTAACATTCATTGCGTCAATCTAATGATAATAGTCACTAACTGCGACGCAATATGTAAAGTAAAAAAAAATAAATAAATAAATAATAATGACTCAAGTATATATTATTATTTATTTAAATGAAAATGTTTTTAAGGAAAACGTATATTAATATTTCTTATAATATGTCAAGTTAGTTGATGATTTTTTGATGACCAAGTATATAATACAAATAAATATATGTATAAATTGATTAAACGAGCTGAATGCTTTCCGTTTTTCGTCAGATAAGAGACGTTAACAAGAGTCAGATAATGGTGTCGGGAGTCTAGACAGCTAATTACCATCAGTGACGTCCTCGAATAATACCGATTCGCGTGTGCAGCATGTCCAAGCTTTTTTAGATAATCAGCTCGTAAAATTATTTTTTATTTTTTACAGGTTGTTTTGTAGACATGTATATAAATAATAACATAATATCCTTCAACATACAAAAAAAAACCAGTGTCTATATAGAAAGAAAGCCTGAAGGACAGAAAAAGAAAAAAAAAAAAAAAAAAGTCAATTTTAAGTGCTTAGATATCAAACCACCAAGCCAAGGTTAATTTGCAAGACTTAAAAAAAAAAAAAAAAGATAAATACAATATAAAAAAGACATTTTAATATGTTTAAATAAATTTTCATTTTTTATTATCGTATTTTTTCTCTACTGTAGACAGAAAGGTATATAGATTTTCTTTTTTACATAGTGGATATTTGTATAATTAATATGAAAATGCTTTGAAATAAAAAAGGGGTTAATTAAAATATTAAAAAAGTCTATATCGATCGGTAAAATAAGTAGCAAAATGTATATAGTCTCATGCCAGACGTTAAAAAACTCGGCTTACATTGCAGTGAAAGCTGAGACTGTTGATGAATTGCAATTCTGGGGCAACCATGTATTATGTGGGACTATTTTTTTTTTTTTTTCCTCAGTTACATTAATTCGATTATGTTTTTTTTTTTTCAGCGTAAAAATAAGAGTATGTAATTCCGAGTGAATTAGTAGTAACGTCCGTATTGTGTAAGACAATTTAAGTATTGAAAAATTAGTAGTAATATCCGTATTTCGTCAGACATTTTGATATTAAGGAAAAAAAAAAAATGAAACAAGTAGTACAAGTCATTTTGTATCAGACGTTGATATGGTTTTTTAAATAAAGTAGTAATGTCTGTATTGCAGCAGACAATTTAAATATTATTTAATATAAATTTGAAAAAAAAAAAACGAAATTAAAATGAACATACCACAAGTGCCATATCGCCAGGTTTTGATGATGCCTGAACGTGAAGAATCCTTGCACTTAATTCAATTAATTTTTTTCTCAATTGTTTTATTGAGACGCCAAGCGTCTGCATGCAACGACGTCTAAGCTTCATTTGAATATAAATAATAATAGTATATTTTGTTTGTTTTTATATATTTTTTTAAAATGACGTGTAGGCGCACTCAACGTCGACTATGTTGTGATGGTACATAACAACAATCATAGGTGTACATACAAGTGAAATTAAATAGAGGAGAATTGAAGAATCAAAGAGGTCAAGTGAAGTGAAAAACAAGAAGAGGAATAAAAAGAAGAAGGCCTCGCTTGGCCCCGTCAGCTGTCAAGCTTGCATTTTGCGATCCTTCTTTCACTTTCCCTCTGCACTATCCTGTGCATTTATCTTAATGTCTTTGTTTTTATTTTTTATTTATTTATATAAAATGTTTTTTTTTTAATTATTATTCTTCTTGCTCTCTCTTTTATTGTCAATGTATTTGTCACACAATTCACTAGAGCTTTATTATTTCACAATCACAACTTGTCAATTATTTATGTTATGATTTTAATGAAATTTATATTTTTTTTTCACTAAATTATACATTGTTCAATTCAATTATCATTAATGTATCTAATCAAAATAATGATTAATCATTAATTATTAAAATGGAAAAAATAAATAAAAGCTAAATAAATAATAATATAACTTTTCGAGCTATCATAGAGTATAATATGTAAATTATAGAAAAATTGATAGTTAAAAAAAAAAAAAAAGATTTTTATTATTAATTTATTTGTATAAATATGTATTTTGTATTTTTAATAACAAGTCATGTCTGACGGTTGACTAAAAACTGAATTCATTTGGTGGCTGCGCGATTGCAGCAACATCGTTGAAGTTTTTCCCCTTTATGCCGCGCGCACAACGACCCAGGAGTAATTCTACACATACACACAATATTGAGTCGCGCCTTACCCCCGCTTGCCACCTTTTCTATCATATACTTTTAAACAAGCCGTACGGGGCAACCCGACTCGCGGCCTCGAGCAACCCCCGCCGCCCACGGCCGTCAGTATATTTCACCACCCCCCGACCCCTTTTGCCTCATCCTCGGTGTCTACACACAACTGCGCCAGACGTCTCTTTCTCTGTCTCTCTCCCTGAGTTTTTTTTTTGTGTCTGTGCAGACAGACTCTCTCTCCCTCTTCACCACCCAACCCCTTTTTGCCATAATCCTTCACAACTGTACAATACAATTGTATATATATGTGCATGTTTATATATTGAGTGCAGTTAAAGTTGTGCACGTGTGCGCACGAGCCAGCCAGCCAGCCGGTAAAGTCCGGCTATTTGCTTTGATGACTTTTATACAATTAAACACATACATATTATATATGCAACCTACTATTTTTCAAATCAAATCATTGTTATTATTATTTGTTATCATTAGAAAAAAAAATAAACAAAAAACCACATGAATTTGAATAGAAAATATACTATTTTAAAATAAGTATGTCTTATGTTAGTTTTTTTTTGAGACAAGTTATTTAAAATTTATTGGTCATTATTTTTGTATTGATAATTGAAAAAATCAATATTAATAAACAAATAAAAATTATTATTGACAAAGAATAAATTATACATGTGATAATGATAGCATTTATGACCCCATTCATCGACGTCAATAGACGAAACAAAGATTATTGATAATATGAATTAAAATAATAATATATATTATTTTTTTTTGTTTAATTAAATTTATGTTTTATAAATAAATAAGAGAAAAAAGATTATGTCGAGGGCAGACATACATTTTTGATATTCAAATATATACTTTAATGTCATTAACTTGTATAACAACAAACATATATATGTAATTTTTTTTTTTAAGTTAATTTAAGTCGTTAAAATAAAGTTTTTTTGTTGAATGACGAGTCATTGGTTTTGCATGTCTTACGTCATTGAGTATTGTGCAATCAAAAAATGTATATATGTGGAATTTGTTGAGTGTATTTAGTATAGAAAATCAAAACCACTGTTTGATGAAGAGTTAAAATACATAGTAGTATTTGTAGCATCTTATTTTTGATAAATGTTTTATATACAAAAGGCGGAAGTTGTTGAAAAATTTATCATGTCGACTTACGATATATATTGTATGTATAAATAATCTAGGTGTGTTATTAAGTCCATAAAGAATAACAAGAATTGAAGAAGAAAAGTGTCAGCACGCGCGGCTGACCTTTCCTCGGCCAAGGTCGACTCACATCAAATGACACCACGCGATCATTTTTTTTTTATTAATTTTATGTTAAAAGCCATATCACAAATAAACATGTGCGTTTTTATCAATTTTTTATTATGATTATATACTTGTATATTTAAATTTATAAAAATTTTAAATAAATAAAAAAAAACAAGTTGAATGAACAATAATTTAATTTTAGAGTGTCAATATGTTGATTGACAATAGTATTATTGATAAAAAATTATCAAAAAATTAAAAATATAATATATTTTTTCTAAATTTATAAATAACAATATATTCTGATAAATATTACTGGCACGTGTGAGCTTTTTCTTTCTTTTGAGTTTAGTAGTCTTATGATGAAAAGAAAAGAGATAAATAAACGAAGAAAATTTCCAAATCTATAAACGTGAATTATTTATTATACTGATAATGTAATATTTTTGAAAAAAATTACATGTCAATAAAAAATGTGCATTGAGCTTAATCGACTGAAAGAAAAAAGAGAGAGATAAAAAAAAAAGCTTCGTACTCTTATGCTTTGAGTTTTGGTATATACAATATGTAAGCTTATAAAAGTGTGTTCATTATACTTGTGTATGTTGCCGCGTGTGGACTATTATATACAAGTTTTAAAGTTGTGTGCATGATGTCTAGACGGGTGGTTGTTGGGGCCGGGTTAAGATATAAAAGAAGGGGTAAAAATCGAGAAAAAGATAGAGAAATATAAGCAGCAGTAGAAAATGAGGTGTTTGGACAGACAGAAGAAGAAGGATAAGATACAATGATGATGATGGTGATAATGACGATGATGATGATGATGATGGTGAAAAAGTGGAAGTCGTGATAAAGACAGTAGAAATGAAAAGAAGGGGGTGAAAAGTCAAAGATGGATAAGCCAAGATAGCTAAATGTCTCAACCTAGTTGGTAAAATATAAAAAAAAAACAAGACGTATGATAACCGGCTATCATATCTCAGGGACGTCTTCTTGATTTCTCTTGGTTTTTATTATTTTTTGCCCTTTTTCTTCCTCATAAGACATACATGCTGGTACATCAACCACACCACCTTGCACAAAACATTTTATCCTTCTTTTCATCTTCTTCTTTTTTATAAATTATATATACACTTTTTTTTCGTTTATTTCCTAAATTTTTGGGCCTTTTTTTTACACTTGTTGAATGAAAAAAGAACATATTTATATACTTTTTTTTATTTTGTATGTAGATCATCTTTTTGTTGTGCAGATATTTTTAAAAAGGGATATTCAGGCTATATGCTACATACATCTCCATTAATTTATAGAAAAATTTATACTTTGGTGCTTGTATGCTCAATAAATACAGCATAAGCTGAGCTTTTTTATGATTTTTCTTATTAGGTTGATCATACACTGCAAGCTCTCTCTCTGTCAATGACTTAGAATATATAAATTTGAAAAATTATTCTTCATTTCTTTTTTCAATGAATATATAAACAAAAAAAATATAAAAAAAATAAAAATTTATCATCAATCTTTCCTCATCCTTATATTATTTGTATAAAAAAAAACCGAATAATCATGAATTGTATGCGGATTTTTATTTCAACAAGGAGAAGCAACGATCTTTCTTTTCCGTTTCAGGGTGACCGACCTCACATTTGCGGCCATTCGCAATTTATAATAAAAAAAAAGAGGACGAATAAGAAGTGAAAACCGGACGTGTATAAAATACACTTGCGTGTGCATTCAGGTATACGTACATAAGTGGATATATATATACTCAAGAAACTTGTGTTGTTTGTCCATGTGTCTCAAGTTTTACCATCACCAAACAGAGCACAGAGCAATAATAAAAAAAATATATGTATATAAAAAAAACAACAAATAATAACAATAAATAACAGTGATATTTTGATAATAAAAAAATAATATAATACATACTAAAGGTCATTGATCATCATCAGTGAAAAAATAAAATAAAATGAGAAAATGAACGAGCTGTTTTGAATAATGTCATGATTAATTTCGACCTAAATCAATGGTCATATATGCTTAATAATAATCACATCACGTAAGTAGGTACACAAGAGACAACACATAAATGTCATTTTGTCTGGTAACTGTCTGGGTTATTATAGCCGCTTTTGGTTTGTCCCTGGTCGCGAATTAAACAATATTAAAATCACAGACATATTGTCATTAAAAGAAAAAAAATTTATCATTTAAATATTTATCAACAAAACAAACACATTAATGTATATTGTTTTTTAAAAAATATGTAAAACTATAATAAATATTTTTGCTAGTAATATATCTAATAAATTAACGTATTTTTTTTTAATTTTATTATTATTAAATTGATTTATCTTTTTGTATAGGTGTATATGTATTTTTTTTTTTTGCAGATTAAGATGTTGTTGTGTCACTGTCTAGACTAGACGACAATCGTTATCAGGCTTATCGAAATTGATAATGTTTTTAGGCTTCGATGTTGTTGTTTTATTTTTGAATTAATATGTTTGTATAAATTTAATAGATAAATTTTAAACCAAGAGTTCTATTAATAAGCTTAAATTGTTTTTTTTTTTTTTTTTTTTTTTTTGTCTAGCTTTTTTTTTTTTTTTTGCTTTTATTTTAAGAAAATTTTATATGTGATGTGTTTGGATGAGAGAGTTTGTGAGATGCGTGTGATGTGCGCGATGAGGTCGAGGTTGAGTCTCGTAGTGCGTTTCGGGTCGCGGCCTCGCTCGGGGACTGGGTCGAGGTTGCATGATGGGTACACGGTCTATAAAAACTCAACAAACGGCCCGCAAGTTTGTTTTGTATTTGAAAATTTTATCAATTTTCTTTTTCTTCTATTTTTAAATAATTTTTTTGCCTATTTTATTAGAGATCTTTCGAAAGAAAAAAACAAGTTAAAATGTTTTAAATTTGTCGGACTATGTACGTCTGTATCTACTTGAAAATTACTATTTAAAAAGGAACAGGGTATACTTAAATATATTAAAAAATAAATATAATTAAAGAATGATTATGATGATGATTTACTTACACAAGATGTATGATGATTATCATCAAGTAATGACTGATGCTGTTGTGATGCTAATTGTTCCTGATGATGCCTATGATGATGATGATAATGATGATGACAATAATAATGATGGTGATGATAATGATGATGATAATTATTTTGTTGATGGTAATAATTTTGTTGTTGATGATAACGATACCGATAATATCGTTGATGATTATTATTACTTGTTATTGTGTCATTTGTTAATTCGTGTAAATGTTGATTACGACAATGATATGACAATCCCGCTATTATTCCAATAAGAGCTCCCAATAATAGTACAACCACTATATACCTGCTTGCATTCACTGTCAACATATTTAAATTTATATTTAATGTCTGTATAATTATTATTTACAATATTATATATATATATATAGTTAAAAGTTTGACAACTTAAGGCTGTCATTCATATATATTAAAAATGCATAAGTCAACTTCCATTCAAAAGTCATCTTGTCACTTGAAACTTTTTAGTTATTATTCTTTTTGTATTAAATTTTTTTAACAAGTTAGTGAATCGATTTAGAAATTTCATGAGATTCTTCGTGTATAAAACTATATAACAATAAATAATGCCACATTTTCTTAGACTGGAGCCGCGTTGATCCTCAAGAAAATTAAATGTGCAGTATATCTTGAGGGCATTATTTACGTTTGAAAAAAAACAATTTATTAAAATTACCAGTTTTATTGATCCGGTTTTTCAAGATGACAAACATATAGAGGGTAAAAGCGACAAGGACAAACTGAAAGTATCTGATGGAAACAAGTTGATGCATATTATATTTGCCATATATATTTAAACAAAAAAAATATATATATTAACATATGCGGGTAAATAAATTTCCCGAGTAATATTAACGTTTTTTTAAATTAAATTTAATGACTGACTCAGGTATATCCAATTTTTTTTTCTTTGGATTATTAAATATATATATATTTTCATTTCTGGATTACGAGCGGTTGCATTCCATGCCATCCAAATATTTCAATGTCTCGGGCTATTTTTATCGAGCACCAGACGTTTATTTTTTTCTTATTTTACCAGCTCACATGTGGCTTGATAAACACACTCACACATAAAAATATAAATATAAATAAATATATATTTACCCTCACACTTCAAGACTATAAACATTCATTCATTTTTCATATATATAAGTACATCAAATTCAATCACGTGTATTAAATATTAAAAATAAAAAATATAATTATAAATTTATGCACATGTATATGTATATTGACAAACAAATACATTTAAAATTGGCAAATAATTTTATTTTATTTTTTTTAAATGTATTTGTTACGAAATTCCAAACTTGCTTGAGGGTTAATGTACTATGCATTGTAATATTGTAATCTAAATTTAAAATAAAAATACATTTTTATAAATGTTTTTTTCGTCAAGAAATAAAAAATATATATTTTGAAATTGTAGAATTATATATACTCAAATATATCGTGTAATATGTATAAAAATAAATATTTTGTTTTTTATGTAAATTAGGAAAAAAACAAATTAGGTCAATGTCAAAAAATTATTATTTAAAAAAATATAATATATAATAAAAATACTTTAATGAGGATAATAATTTTTGTAGCTTGGAATTTTTATTTTTTTATACTGTTAACCCTAATTTATTTAATTGAAAATATTAATTACTTTGTTGGGCTCTTTGAATTTTCTCTTTAAATAATTTCAAATGTTATTTTATTTATTACAATATAAGGCTTCCCTAGCAATTATGTTTGGGTTATTTTATAAATATTGTATATATATTTTCTTTTTACCCTAAGAAATTTTTAGCCATTACCCTTGAATACCCTTATTTAATATATTTTTCCAAAATTTATCAGACGTCGATTGCTTAGCTGTAGGGTAGCAGCAGATCTATTTATCTTATTTATTTTCCTTGGCTAAATTTTATTTCTAAAATATTTTAAAACTCAATACATAACTCGACAGTAAATTTGATTGCTTTAAATTTTATAATTCTTCATTTATTTATTCATTTATTTTATTGTTTTTGACGAATGCCCGTTAATAGATGACAAATTACCGGTGCTATTTGTCTTTCAAGACACATGACATACAGAGTCAACGAACAATAACGTTCAAATCTTACGAGTACATTCACCTCGAGTACATATAGTAAGGCAAATTGCATTTTTGCATGTATATACATATCCTTTTCCTCACCATCACCCTTTCACTGTATAAAAAAAATTGTCCCATGTTGTATATGTCTGCCGGAACCCATCAGAGTGTCCTGTTTGTAAACGTTTTTTTTTCCATATATTTACTTGGTATAAAATGTGTATTTATATATTTTTTTTTTAATTAACATATGACACGTATACAAACAGTCAATTTGACATTAAAAAAATATATAAATAAACTAAAGCATTTATACTTTTACGAGCATTTTTCTAAATATTTCAGTCCCATCATCATAAGCATTCACCTATACCAATTTTCACGAAATTTATCTATCTTTTTTACATAATAAAATGCATTTATTTATTTGAAATCTGAGTGGTCGATAGCCCAGTTAAGTAGTATGCACTTGGCACCATTACCTACCCTACCCCAATTTGTTCTCCTCCAGCCTCGTCAACTCTTTTCAGGCACACCCTTATATTCATCACCTACGCATACTCTATTTATAATCATCATCTGTATTTAATGACTTTATTTATCCTATCAAAAATATCTTTAAAAAAGGAAAAATCGTTGAAAAGAATTTTCCTTTCCCGTTTATTATACATCCTTGTTTTTTTTTTTTTTTTTTTTTT